>ML821857.1:15646-32150 GCA_009831015.1 Picea engelmannii
TTGAATTAGTCCATTAGACAAAATAATAGCATAAAACTATATCAAATGGGTAAAAATGTTTTATAAATAGTAATAAAACCAATATTTACTATGTCATTTTCATTTTCACCCAAAATAGTGCAATTTGGACTAACATACCTCCATAATTCAAACGACGATCGTGGGAGAAATAGGCAACGGAATCGCAAACCGTCTGATTCAGGTAACTCTTCATCCCATCCTTTTCAAATTCAATGGTTTACAATTTTGAATTAGGCTCCATTTTTTTAATTTTTAAGGGCACAAATTGGGTTTTTCGGTATACGTGGGTTTTTACTAATATGTTGTGTATAAGACCAGATATACACCCCAGTGTGAACTACAAGGAGTGTATATCAGGCCCTACCCATGACTGTTCTTGGATAACCCGCGTATATGTGCGCAAAATGGCAAAAAATAAGCTTCTAACTCAAAAATTGATTTGGTTTTTGCAGGATGGTGTTGGAGTGGAGGGAGAGAGAGAATGAGGAGGTAGATGCAGTAGTGGAATGGGATCCGATGACTCAAGCAGCATTAAAAAGATGTGGTCTATACAAGTTTTGGGCTCTCAAAGGAATGAGGGCCCAAGTGAGGTTGTTGGAAATGCTGGTGGGCTATTGGGATCCAAATAGTGAGAGATTTATCCTTGATGGAAAACCATTAAGGATCGAAGTAGAGGACATATACTTCTTGACAAGACTTTCACGATGAGGAGAGGTTGTGGACCTCAAGTCATGCAGGGCTAGGAGTGGGATGAAGTTCGAAGAATACATCGAGGCCCACAGTGTTGCGAGGACTCCCATGGTGGGAATTCAAATCCCTATCTGGGCTATAGGTAACCTCAGCCTGAAGATTATTCTGCTCATGCTTACCAATATCATAGGGTTGGCCTCGCTGCACCAAGCATCGAAACCTCTTATGTTTTATGCACTAGAGTGTGTGAGGCCTACCGTGTATGATTGGTGTACCTCACTGTTGACCAATATGAAAGGTCAGCTGACAGAGTGCAAGCAGGGGGTAAAGAGAAACTTCAGGTTTGCCTCTATCCTTTGTAGCTTATTTTTCAAGTGGATCCCAAGCCTGGGACCTAGAGTGGAGATCATTCCTAGAGGGCCACATGATCCAACTATGGCGCGATGGATCGAGGTCATGAGACGACAGAGGGGAGGTAGGGTGGTGACACCCTACAACGACGATTTTTTATTCTAGTGGAGGAGAAAAATCATAGCTCTCGATGACTATCCCTATGTGAGAATTGATTTCAGAGGTGATCCTGATATGCCACTTCCACCAGGAGCCACCTACGATGCCATAGGTAAACAATATTTTTTATAAATTTCATTTTTTGTATTTTTGTATTTAAAAGAACATAAATATTTTTTTGGATGGTGATTTTAAATATTAACTGGATACTTGTGTGGTTGCAGACATGGGTCCACAACAGCCAGAGGGATTCCTACGACATAGGTGGAGGCACCAGGCAGATGAGGCAGTGGGAAGAGAGGCAGAGAGAGTCCTTCATAACGTGTAGGGAAACCTGTCGTGTTTGACACTGAGGATTCCTATGGTTCAGGTGGAGGATATACCTGAAGCCATGCAGAGGTAGGTTGTCGGTGTACCTAGAGCATGGGTATGACTCTTCCGACATCTCACCAATGACGAGGTTTTCTATCATGAGACTCATCCAATGCCACAAGTGTAGATGTCATGGGACATGTATATCGGTTGTATATATTTTTGAGGGTTTTAGCCCCAATTTTGTAATATAAAACACCATATTTTTTGGAAATATATAAAGAAGGATCTTCGATTTTACTTATATCTTACAATGTGTACATTTATTTAATGGTTTTATTTTCTTTATTAATGTGACAAATGCTAATTCAAAACATAATTATCGTAGGCATCAGATACATGATTAGAACTTCTAGGAATGTGAATGTAATAAAATCAAATTTTCGTTCTAAAAGACGTACTCGTAGGAATCGACAGAGTAACGTCATATCATGTACACGGTAACGACCGTTCAACTGACATATGACTAACTGAGAATCCAGATGCACCTCTATAGAGCGAATACCATGTGAGATAGCATCACGAAATAATTCTATGACGAAGTTGTATTCGGCCACATTATTCACGGATAACCCTAGGCATACGCCACCTAAAGACACCAGCAGACCCTCCAGCAAGTAAATCACCCAAGCGGTGGAAGCTAAGTTCCGTGTATGATGACTGGCTCCATCTACGAATCCTATGTAGACCAAAGACTCTGTTGACATCTACCAACAAAAGGGAAAACTTGATAAGCAACCCCAAGACAAAAAAGGGGAAAAGGTGTATATACACTAAATTTACATTAGTATACAAAGGGTTTCGCCCAAGCCTAGGGCTCAATCATAATACATTTTTAAGTAGATCCCATTTCTAGGCTCATCCAATTTATTCCCTTCATGATCTTCCAACTTGTAGGCTCCTTTTTCTAAAACATGTCACATGATATAAGGACCATGCCACATGGGTTTAAACTTGCCTGCCCATGGCGGTTCTTTGGCTTGGTCATACAAGAGGACCAAGTCACCCTCAACATACAACTGGGGACATACAAACTTATCGTACTGAACCTTGACACATTTCTTGTTTTCCTTGATAGCCATAAAGGTGTCCCAACGTTGCTCGTCAAGACTCTCTAGGTGTACAAGGCATCGCTCTAAATCCGAAGTGTTAGGTAGGAGCTCAACTGCCAATTTGAGAGAAGGGATTTCACATTCAACGGGAAGTATCGACTCCACACTATGTACTAACTGAAAAGGAGAAAAACCAATGGTAGTCTTAACCAAGGTTTGGTATACCCAAAGTGCGAGATATAACATGATGTGCCAGTTGGAATTGCAGCTCCGACTGATGGTTTTTTGCAAGCTGGTCTTGAGAGAATTATTGACGGCCTCTACTTTCCCATTTGCTTGGGAGTAATAAGGAGATGAGTGATCATGTTTAAACCCCAGCTTAGACGCTAGTTCTATCATCATTTCATTTTGAAAATGACAGCCATGATCAGTGACATTCTCACTCGGTATACCAAACCGGGTGATAATTTGGTTGAATACAAAAAACGTTGCAGTCTTCCCATCAGATTTCACGGTAGGCATGGATTCGACCCACTTGGTGAAGTAGTTGACAACCACGATAATGTGTTGATGCCCCCCAGCTGAAGTTGGGTTGCAATCAACGAAATCTACTCCCCACTTGGTGAAGGGACCGATGGTAATGACTGGGTGAAGAGGGGCTGGGTGTGAGTGCATTTTTCGAGTGAACACCTGGCAGGGGTGACACTTCTTAACCACTTCAATACAATCTTTAAAGATGGTGGGCCATAAGTAACTGAATCACAAGATTGTTTGGGTTGTCGCAAGCCTGGATAGATGACCCCCACAAGCCCCTTTGTTGCAATAATTAAGGACTAACTTGGCTTCCTCGTGAGTTAAGCAATGGCATAAGATACTATCTATTCCTCGACGATACAAGGTGTTGTTGACAATTGTATACTTTTTGGCTTGCTATCTAACACGTAGTCGATCATATCGCGAGAGATGTTGAGTGAACTTCAATGTTTGAAGATATAAAATAGTATCTCCATACCAGGGGTCGGATGACGAGACGAGGAAAATGTGTTCATCTACAAATGAATCGACATGAATAATATCTTCTTCTAAATGCGGGAAATTAGGTATTAACTCTGCAAAAACTAGTTATTTCTTGGACTTGGCCGAAGCAAAGTCGAGATCAAATTCTTGTAAGATGACAATCCATTTATTATATTTTTTGTCTATGATACATCTAGTGAGGACGTATTGAAATGGATAAACATCGACAACCACAGTAGTTTTTCAAAGCAATATATAGTGTCGTAAATGTTGGACTGTGTGGACGACAACCAAAGATATATTTTCAATGTGTGAGTAATTACGTTCAGGACCGACTAAATTTTGACTGAGACAGTAGATGACATGCTCGCGGAGATCATAATCCTCCTGAACTAGAACCATACCAATGGTCTCTTCAGACGCGGTGATATACAACAAGTAATCTCTATTGTAATTAGGAGATTTTAGCAGAGGGGGCAATACCAATGCTTTCTTTAAAGCATCAAAATACTATCGGGCTCACTCATCCTAGATAAACGGGGTGTCTTTCTTCAATAGGCACATGAAACCCTTAGTGATATTGGCATAATTTACAATAAACCGATGCAAAAAGTTATCTTTCCCTTGTAAACCTTGAAGCCGTCTAATCGTGCGTGAGGGAGGCAACTGAAGAATTGCCTCAACCTTAAGTGGGTCTACCATGATCCCTGTCTCAGAGATAAGAATCCTAAGAGATGGCCAGATCTAACGCAAAAGATGCATTTATGAGGATTGAGTCAGATTCTTTAGTAGAGGCATCTTTCAAAAACCAGTCGAAGGTGCATAGCATGATCCACTCTCTTGCGAGAGTGAGCAGGAAGATCATAGAGGTAAGCTTCAACTATGTGTTTGAGATCATGAAAAGTGAAAGTCATGGCTCATTGGAAGGTTGCTCCGGCGTTTTTCAGGCCGAAAGGCATTTTTCGGTATGAAAACATGCCCCAAGGACATATGAATTCCATCTTATGTTGGTATTTGGGTTTGATATGGATTTGGTTATAGCCTGAAAATCTGTCCATAAAAGAAAATATTTCGCTTCCCACACACTCATTGAGAATCTAAACAATGAAAGGAGTGGGGAATTTGTCTTTAGGACAGGCCTTGTTCAGGTCGTTAAAGTCCATACACACGTGGATGGTTTCTTTCTTTTTATTCATGGGAACGGGGTTGGATACCCATTTGGTCAAGGGAACTGGGTAGATAAAGCCGACATTATGTAGCTTCTCTACCTCTACCTTAATAGTGGGGCCCTTCCTAGGATTAACAGCTCTAAGACGTTGTCGAACGGGTTTATCATCCAGGTAAGTCTTAATCTCATGTTCAAAAATACAGCGGTCGATCCCTGACATCTCTTCATATGACCAAGCGAATACATCTTGAAATTATTTGAAGAGGTTGGTCTAGATCAGAATCTTTTATGATGAACAATCTGCACCTATATTTACATTTTTGATCTTTCCAGGGGTAGGAGAGATATCAATCTGGACGGTAGGAGAAATACTCACCATATTCCCTTTGACATAAATGCCATGTGTATCAAGTAGGAATACAACGTGACCGACTATCTCACTTAGGGTAGATCTAAAATCATCTTGCTCAATTCTTTCAAGACTTGGGAGAAAATAAGATTGATGATGCATATAGTCCCAAGTTCTCTCAGAAACATTCATGGCTTCAAGGATGGATTCATTAGAAGGAAAAGTATCATCCAAGAAATCATGTGAACAAGATAACGAACTGGACCACATGGGCCTAAGAACTGGATCTTCCTCGACCATCTGCAAGGGAATAGGATCGGGATCGGCAGAAGATTCAAGGATAGCTTGATATGAAATATCTATTGCCAATAGTGGCATAGCCATGCCAGCATGCGATTGACCTTCAATTGACGAAGTCGGAGAAGGTAGGGTCCAAGGGTCACTAAAATAAGAAGAGAGGAAAGGGATGGACCTCTCTACTAAAGTGAGCATATTGGACATGGCGTAAATGTTGCGAGTCAGTGTTGAGAAGTCAAAAGTACCCATGAGGGAAGAATACATTCTGATACCAATATTCTCAGTTGTCGGCTGAGAATTTTGGACCATAGGATTCGACGGTCCAACAAATGCATTCAGGCTAGAGTACACAAACAATAACTGGTCGATCGTCACAATCTCCTCCTGATGAGGAAAATAAAACGTGTAGAAAATTGACGATATGATGATGACCATAGCATAAGTCCAATTGCGACCTAGTAATAGGTTATAATTGAGAGGTGCATCAACTACCTCTACTTCCACCTCTACCATTTTCCCACCTAACTGGACTGGAAAGGCGGGGAGAATACCATGAGGGCAGAAGGAATGACCATCGAATGCGGTCAACATGGTTGACGAATTTGAAAGGGTTGGAGAATTGATAGCTTTCCAATAGACTAAGGACATCATGGAAGTGGCAGGACCTTCATCAATGACCACTCGTTTGATGGTATATTTAGAATACTCCACGTGGATTTGGAAAGCCACATGGTAGGGTAAGTGAGGCTTCATGTCTGTGACATCAAATTTGATGATCTTCAAGCCACTAGGTTCTAGAGATCCTAAGGCAAACAGTAAGGCATTCCTCTGTGATGGACACATCTGGATTACCTCCAAAGCAGACATCACGCAAGGTGTTTGGCCCAGATCCTTAACAATAAAGTAGTTCTGGGCAGCTCTAGCATTAGGGTTATGGGTAGAGTGCTTGAATACTCCTTTTGAAATATGAGGTAGTACTAGCTTTTGAAGAGCCGTAATCTCGGGAGCGAGTGGCTATATTACTTTTTGCGTCGACCATATTGATACAAACACGGTAGCCATCTTGCAATGGTGGGTTTTGACTCCCACCAGGCGCATTTTCGGCATTCGAAGAACTCGATGCTAAGTGTTGGTTGTGAGGAAAAGGATTCGTTATCACAATGGGTGGAAGATTTAAAAGCCTAACAGCCTCCAAAAGTTTGGGGCATAAGTGTGTAAGGTGATCATCCGTACAAAGTTTACAAGGAAACTTAAACTTACGCTTTTATTTCATGCCCTCTCTAGCATTATCGTTCTTTTTTCCATTATTATTCTTGTCCTTGGGTTTATTCTTCCCACCTCTACGATTATTTCAACCTTTCTGTTTATTCCCATCTGGCTTCTGGTCACCATTTGGGTTTTTCGACGACTACATGGAATGTACATCCGCCGATTGGGTGGGTGTTGTGATGGAAATCTCCTTACGGACTAGCAAATAGGGTTAGACTTTGCATGAAAATATGACCTAGAGAAAATTTACTTTCTACCTTCATCCCCAGACTTAAATCCCATTTATTTTTAGTAAATGCAATGGCTAGATCAACCTACCTCGTTCTAGGCATTCGATGTCGATCCCTTGTCGTACCTGATTACTTGTTTGCAGTTCTCCTTTCCAACGCAGACCTGCATACAAGACAAGAAACAACTACACATGCATACTACCTATAGAATAACGGGTTAGAAATTCAAACGTGTACTTAGCAAATTATGAATAACTCATGAATTGGGATGGGAAAAGCACTTTCTTTATTACTTTGAATGAGTCAACTTACAAAAGTTGAGACCGGCCACTGCTCCGCGAACCTGATCCTGGGCTCCTCTTCAATTGTCCTCCAACTGCTTTTCTTTGTATCTCCTTTGGCACAAGGAAAGACTAAAGGGTTGGGACAATGGGAATACACAAATGGGCAAAGTTTGTTTGCTATATTTTTCCTCCTTCCAAATGGGACCCCTACCCCTTCTTTTATAAGCTAGAAGGAGCTAGGTATTTGGACAAACCCTCAGCCATGCATGGCTGGGAGTTTCAGTTAACTCACCCATAGATTTTGTGTTCCATCAACAACTTTCCTTTTTTCATGCTTTTGTCAGTCCACACGGGCTGTCTTAGGTTAGCCAGTGTGTACACACGTGCAGTAATGGAGTAGGGTGCGTGGGCCTTTATAAAATAGGATTTTCAAAGAGTTGTTCAGTAGTGCTTTGGAAAAGAAGGGATATGAGATGGCCTAATTCCAGGTAAGAAGGTATGGTGCAATTTAGGGTTGTAACATATGCCCCCTAATGTGTGAGGTCAAAAGAGCATCTGATGGCCGAAATACATTACCAATCTTTACTGACGTGCCAAATGATTGGGCCCAAGGATCAGGAACTAGGAGGTGTCGTCTGTAAAATAACAAATGTCTCACTGAGGTGGGCATACCCATGCTCGGGATAAAATAGAATCATGGCTACCAATCAAATACATTGTAGATCCATGTTACATAAAGAGTAGCCTTGAACAATACACAACGAAGCTACATCTCGAAATTGAAAATATATACATATAGAGTATCTATCTTCTAGAAGCTGATTTGGCCTGATGGCTGGAGATGAGGTCTTCAAAGCTTGAGCAACAACTTCAAATCTTCAAAACTAGGGTAGGAGTGTAATATGAGTGTATGAATGCACTACCCAGAGGTCTTCGACGGCTCGTTAGTCATGGAATAGATAATCTTGATGATCAGACTGAAGGCTTCAATGATTTTGAACAAGGACTTGATTGGATGTTCAGGATGGTCGGGTATGAGGGCAAGAGACAAATTGCAGAGGGGGATAACTCAGGCTTGGTGAAAAACTTCCCTTGGACAATAGCATGACAAATGATGAGACTCAGGCAGCATGGCATTAATCATAAGTCTACAAAGCAGGAGGCAACACAAACTCTCCATATGTTTGGAAGGATAACCAAACAGTGGAGAACACAACTCTATATATCGAGAAAAAGTTTCCTAAGGTCGTACTACATCCCATAGTCTGACGAACAAACATACATATGTGCTTTATCCAAGGGCAACTCATTATGCTGCCAATAAACAAAATGCTTTTCCCTTCCTCTTTTTGGGGTATATTTGAATTTTTTTTTTTGTCCTTTTCAATAATTTTGGAAAAAGAATTAAGGAATATTACGTTACAAAGGAGGAACGAGTGTTGCAAACATACAAGTTCAAGGCACAAGGACAAGACTGATGTTCAAAATAATGATACTCGGGAAAAATCCTCCAAGGGCCAAGGGTGTTAAAACGCAAAAGAAAATTGTTACAAGGCTGACATATAAGGTATGCAAACACGGTTAACAAAACACACAATGGTAATGTCCTTCGATGTAAGTTTAATGAGCCTAGGGAAGGTAAGCTTGGTGGTTTTTCATGTTTAGAGAGTCTGAAAAAACATAAAAGGAGACTCTGTTGGGGTACCTTTTTCGAGGATAGTCTAGTCGGTTCGAAAAGGGGTAAACTACCACCGATAAGACGTTGATTCAAAACCATTTTAATGAGTGTGACAAGGACAAGATCACTCGGCTATTTTTTCATTTTTAAGGAGTCTGAAAAAATCTTAACTATGGACTCCGTCAGGAATGTTCTTCTACACCAGTTTAACGAGTGTGAAAGAATAAGGTCACTCAGTGATCTTTTTAATTTTAGGGAGTCTGAAAAGAGCTTAACTATGGACTCCATGGGAGTTCTTTCTTCGTAGGTTTAGTCCCCCAGGCCCGAAAAAGGGATAAAATTGTACCTGAGAGTACTCTTCTATAGGGGTGAAGTTCCATAGAGTATACCTTTGTTCGTACAGTTGACCGTCCAGAATGAAAAAGGGGTAAACTACCGCCGGATAGATGTGACTTCAAATTTCAGTTTAACAAGCGTGAATGGCCACAAGATCACTCGACAATATTTTTATGTTTAGAGGGTCTGAAAAGGGCTTAAAAGAAGACCCATTATTTTTTGGGAGTCCTGAGGGTGAGGTTAAGAGCGAAGAAGAATCATGCAAATGAGGCTCAAACTCGTATTCAGGAAAAACTGCAAGGACTCCCGAACCTATAGTGTTGTAGAGATAACATGAATACCATAATGCAACCAGGATCTACCTAGGGCATCCATGTTTCGGTAGGCTCTACCACCAAGTTGCGACAATTCTAAAGAAGATATGATGGTTCTGTGTCACAATCTGATGGGATCGATCCTATGGCAAATGAAAAAGACAACGAGATACAAAAATCAGGGTAGAAACCTAACCTATGTGCTCAAGTTGATCGTCAGAAAAATTTTCATGGATTGTCAAAATTACTCAAAACTCCCAAAAACTGTCCCAATACCCAATCAAATCCCTCTGATGCAACTCCTGAATCACTCTAAATGGTTTTTGGTATAAAGAAAATGATAAGGGAGGCCAAAAAAGTGACAAAAAGAGGCCAAAAAGTCTATAAATAGAAGCTGGTAGCTCATTATCACCATTGTTGATTTGAAAATTGACTCTGGAGCCAAAAGACCCCCTTTGATAAAAACGGTGATTTCGGGAGCTACAGTGGACGAAACGAACTTCTGTCTGGACCAAGTAAGTACAAACTCCCCTATCTAGCTATTCAATTCTTTATTTTTGCTTTGCATTTCATTTTTTAGGTGGGCATCGACCTTTAAAAGGTCGGCTCTAGGTCCACGTGGGCTGTCTCTGGATAGGCCACGTGTACACTCGGGTAGGGTAAAACCTGCCCGCGTGGACCTCCCTNAAAAAAAAAAAAAAAAAAAAAGCACTCACCCACCCTCCAGAACCTTGTTGTTTTGGCAAGATGTATGTCCACTGGAGGGAAAGGGAGCATGAAGAAGTTGGTGAGTTGGTTGCGGAAGATCCGAATGTTGTGGCCGCGTTAATGCAATGTGGTTTGTTAAAGTTCTTCCTATGTCCTTTTATGTGGGCGTAACCGAGGTTACTGAATGCCTTGGTTGACTATTGGCACCCTGATGCAGAGGCTTTTATTCTAGAGGGGCAATCACTGGTGCCCACCACTGAGGATATCTCCTTTTTGACTGGCCTCTCAAGGAGAGGGGAACTAGTGAACTTTAGGATGTTTCCGTCGGGGCCGCATAACATAGTGGAACTAATAGCCCTACACTGTGAGGCTAGGACAAACCGTTTGAGCTCCCAGGTGCCTATAAGAAAGATCACTAACCTATCGTTGTAAGCGATATTATTTCTCATTGGGTGGATTATCGATTCAGTGGCCTTGCATCAGGCATCTAGCGCACATATGAACTGTGTTGTCCAGTGCCTGAATGCACAAATTTTCGACTAGAGTACTACACTACTAGAGTGTATGAAGAGGCAATTGACAGATTGTCGTCAGCGGAAACAGAGGAACTTCGAGTTTGAGAGTATTTTGTGTTAGTTCTTTTTTGAGAGAGTTCCAATTTTTAGTCCTTGGGTAGTGGTACGAGGACATCATGCCTCTTTTCCTACTTTGTGTAGATGGACAGTATTACTGTCGCGACAGGGTGGTGGAAGGACCAATGAGTCCTTTGATGATGACCTTTTTGCATGGTTGTCATAGCAGATCCCGGTTATAGAGGACTACCCCTATGCCGGGATTGATTTTTCGAGAGACTCGTAGATACCAGTACCTCCTGGTGAGGTGTGAGGGGAGATGGGTAAGTCTCCACCTTTGTAGTTTTTTTTTTCTTTTTCTTGTATATGTAATTTTTATGTCATTTTTGTTATATATCATCATTTTTTTATATGCCAGAGTATTTGATGGATATACGTTTGTTGCATGCAGATGTGGGACTAGTGCGAGCTACCGATTATGCAAGGAACATGCGTCGTCCTCGCCCAGGGGCCATAGCCACCGCTGTCGGGGGACCAGTAGTAGTAGGAGACCTCCCAGCCGGGGAGGCTGAGAGGGTACTTAGATGAGTTGAGTGAAACTTTACTGCACTCACTCGCACAATCTTGATGGCAGAGATTGAGGACCTACTGCCATCCATCTAGCCTCATGTAGTGGGGGCACCTTGGACATGGGTCCGATTGTTTAGGCGTTTAACCCATGCTGTGAACCTGTATAACAGGGCCCATATGCCCTGAACCTATTTAGACATTTGCGTGCCACAAGCACTACTTGTATATATTTTTTGAGGGCATAAGCCCTGTGACTTGTTATTGGTCCTTTTTTTAGGCGCTTGCGTCCATCTATGTACTCTGGTTACTTTATGATATTATATATGGTTTTTTTGGTCTTTTATGTCTTATAGATCATGGGTACAAATAATTTATTTACATGCTTATGTTAATGTTCTTTCATATGTGTGCAAGATGCCAATCTAAAATTTGATTAGCTAGAGTATCTATAACTTGGTTTAATTTCCTAGGAACATGAAAATATGTAATATAATCAATGTTTCATTCTAAGAGACGTACCCTAAGGAATCGTCGGTGTAAAGTTGGATCATGAACCCGGTACACTCTGTTTAATTGAGACACAACCATTTGAGCATCAAGATAGACCTGGAGATGAGAGATACCCAATGACAAAGCGTCACAAAGTAATTCAATAACTGCACTATACTTGGCGACATTATTTGTGGTGTCACCTAAGCATATACCTTCGGAAGATAATAACTAGCCTTGAGGTGTAAAGATTACCCAAGCTGCGGAGGCAAGCCTTCGAGTGTGTCGACTAGCACCATCTACATACCCAACGAACACCTCACAATCACTGTAACAACCCTAGTAGAATATATGTTTAGGGATTATTAAGTAAAAATTAATTACCTAATAAATTTTTCTAACATGTTATTAATTAAACAAAGATTGGTATAATGATACTAATTAAATATTTATTAATTAATTAATTGTTATAATTTGATTAATTAATTAATTAATTCATTACCTGTTACATTCATTGACATGGGTATTAAATTTAAAAGGGTTAATAGATTTAATTGTTTAAATTAGAGGATTATGTATACGGAGGGGATAAGGAGCATTAATAAATGGATAAGGAACATTAATAATTGGATAAGGAGCATTAATAACTGGATAAGACAATGAATTTGGGGATAAGAAAAAGGGAAGGAGGAGGGATGATTTGTTATTTTGAGGGTTCTCTTGGATTTGCGGAGGGGAGTTGAGTTATGTAGTCGGGAATGATTAGTACAGGGGGCACCGGTTTGCTGGAGGTTTTGGGCATGGGGGCCAGGATATCCATATGGTATCCTGGAGCTAGGAAGTTGTCCTAGTTGGCAGGGTGGAAACACGGTTTGGGCAGAGTTGGTCCATGGCTTCAAGCTGGGCAAGGCAACAACAGGAAGGTCAACAAGACAAGCGGAGGGTTAGCATCAGACCAAGGTATTTTAAATTACGTATTTGTTTTATTCTATTATGAAATTATTATTCGTTGATAAATTTAACATGCGTATGTGCTGAATTAAAAGAAATTATTGAGTTTTCTGCATTCAAGTAGAAGTTATTGTTTTAGTTTATGGAATAAATTTTTATTTAAATTAATACGGTTACTACACATGGTATCAGAGCCCTGGTTCAAAATCTGGAACCAAGGGCCTACCTACCTACCTACCCACCTAACTTGTAAGCCAAGTATACATTGATTTTAAGTATATATATTCATTAATAGGACATATTAATGTTAGAATTTTAACTACTTCTGAGTATTACCTTTATAAGAAATTGTTAAACTATAAACCAGACACTTTAACCACTTTTGTAAAATTCATTATAATTGCGCACAATATATATATATATATATATTCAAAACTCTTTTTGTGTTCGTCTATTCTTATTCATACAAACTCCTCTATCTGCATCAACAAAAAATGGTCAAACTTTGCAGTTAAGTCGAGAAACTGGGATTGGAATTATGCTAGACAATTTACATATACATCTTTAAAAAAAAATTAATTAAACAAAAACATTAAAAAAAAAAAAGGAGTATGTTGGACACAATTTATACATAAATCTCCTAAAAAATTAAACAATCTTAAGCAATCTTAATACTCAGACCGAGGTTCAAACCCCCTAAAGACATGTTGCTTCTTTAATGCAGCCAAAACGAACTGGGTGAAAGTGTTGGTGACAAAAAATCCCCAAAATCTTGAGGCTACCTCTCTAATTCAACACTTCCTGGCGACCTTAAACAATACAAATTTGAAACAAAAAAATTCCCTAAAAACTTGATCTTACCTCTCCAATTCAACGCTTTCGATCATTCCAGAGTGGGAGAAGAAACCTCGGACAAGTTGTTCTATTGCATTTGGAGGTTGTTTCTCTACGTACAGAACAAATGATTCTTTCACTCTCTCTCTAGAGGGCTTTCACTCTCACGGAGCTACTGTCCAGAGGGAGAAGAGCAGCTTCTTCACTCTTATGCTCAGGGAACTAACTATACGCTCTTAGAAGTCAATAAGGTTAGGGTAGACCATACTGATAGGAATGAGATAGAGACATTTCCTTTGTAACGAGAGTATGTTCAATATAATATATCGACATATATATGTTTACCTTTTCCATTGTAACAAAAAAAGAAATTAGAAATATAATCACTTGCACAGTGTAACTCTGCATGATCTCAGTGAGACACATTGCTTCCCTTAAAATTATGTTTCTCACCCTTTATGCAAACCCTATGCAACAATTTACCAGATGGGAAACAAAAATTGAAAACAAAAGTCAGTCGAGACCAAACGCATAAACGCCATGCAGCAAGTCACATAGAGGAGAAGCTCACAAGGGCAACCAAAGTGGGTACGCTACGTATCAATACGTAGGAGCCTATGGGGGTCAATACGCTGACCAAGCGCCAAGCCACGAGGGGGACCATATCGGCGGTAATAATGAAAAAAAAAATGAAATAAAAATGCACACAGGTATAAATATATAACAAATATATGTGTATAGAGGGGAAGCCTGCGGGTTTGACCCCGGGGCCTGTTTGGAGAATTTGGTGTAAACGCGTCACAATAGAATCCATTACAAGTATAAATAATTGGATCAGGAGCATCTGCTTGCTGACACATTACCCAAGGAAATCCTGTGTTGAGCCCAACAGCCATAGATGTTGCCCATTTTACATATGACTTCCCTGTTGCTCCGTAAGGCCCCTCAATGTTGCCATACTCATTCTCAATCTGAGCTAAGATAATCGGTCCCCCTTGAGAGGCAAAGAGTTTATCCTGCTTCATCATGTCCACGATCTTTGTAGTGAAACGCTGCATTTCATTCTTAAAGGGCTCGTTGTCAGTTCAGAAGTGGATCCCAGGAATTAAGTGTAACCAGACTGGAAAATCACCATAGTTCCATTCTGCGCATACATATGGACCAATGCGAAGATGCACAAGCAGTCCAGCCTGCTACACTATTTTCACGAAATTTACCAAATCAAACCTATCTTCAAAGTAGTACTCATTTTGTTTCAGCTCATGCATATTCCAGAACACATAACTCTCAATGATGTCCAAGCCTCCATCCTTGGCCTTATGAATAATATCAGGCCACATCTCTTGTGTGCTTCAAGGATAATGTATGGAACCAGATATGAGAACTCTTCGTTGGCCGTCAATCAGAAGACTTCTATGATCATAGGTAACATTGGCAGCAGATACATGTTTCCAATAGTAAAATCCATTGAACAAAAAAGAATATATCAGAACCAAATGAAGGTTCCTCATGAGATCCATAACCTGCAAATCTAGTCAGAAACCAATACCATCAAACACCAAGTTGAGTATCTGTAATGTCAAATGCACAAAATACAACAAGTACATATTGTATCTGCAAAAATATTAAAGAAATTCTATGAAAATATTACAGAAATTAAGGGGGAAAATGATTAATGAATAAGGGGGCCTGTTCTTGTGCCACACAACTCGAACGCAGTGCCCAAACATGGCCAAGGAGCTACACAAACACAAAACACTTTTTTTTTATCAAAAAAAATAACAATTAATAAAACAAAAAAAACCCCAATAGCCAATGCACCAGCACTCAGCCAATGCACCAGCACTCAGCCAAGCACCTGCCATATAATACAAATCCCAGTGCCAAATGCCAAGCCATCAAGAAGGAGGATTCTACAAGAATTCCTTTGTGCACACTGCATCTGAAACAAAACAATATAGAATCCTAGCGCCGAACGCGAATCCCACAAGGAACTATGGAGCGCACAATTACCAGAGGAACGAGAGAGCTCACTCACCTCCAAGCCAAACACAAAACGTAATACACAGAAGCCATTGCCCAAGCACCAGTGCTCAGAGACGGGCATTGAGCCTGCCAAGAGGGATAGAGCAAAGTGGAGAGGTGACAGAGGAAGGACGCGGAAGTGAAGGACGCGTTTAGGGTTTGGAGAGATAGGTGTAGGATTATTTTGGAGGAAGCGGGCACGTGGGCTTCATGCGTGCCCGATTTGATTCTTTTTTTTTATATTTATTTTATTTTATTTAATTTTATATTATATATATTTTTATTTATTTATTTAAATTAACTTTTTAAATTATTACTAAATTTAAATTTCAATGGTTTAAATCGTAATTTTTTTATTATTATTAACAAAATAATAATAATAATAATATAATATGCATACATATATTTAAATATATGCAGCAAATTAAAACTAAGTATATTAATTAATTAAAAGTAATTATGATTAATTAATTAAATTAAAATGTTAGAGAGCCCATGGGTTTTGAACCCAAGACCCCCCACCAATCGAAGTGCCTTAAGAAGAACACTAACGCCAACACGCCCTCATAAGTCTTTACAAATAAATTCTTATATTTAATTAGATTAATGGTAACACTGTAGGAACTAAAGTAGTATTATTATTAGGAAGATACAGTATGAAGATTAAGACTAACTGGCTTATTACCTAACCTATTGATCCAGAGCCAGCTAACCGAGTTGAATCATAATTAGTGAATGCACCGGAAATCAAGGTAAAGGCTTATTTGG
>ML821857.1:46806-89054 GCA_009831015.1 Picea engelmannii
AAAAAATTTAAACTTTTCTAAGATTTTGGACAGCAAATTCAAAAGAAATTTCACTTGACTACAAGATACTTATGATCTAACTAAACTACAAAAAATTATGAAATAACGATTTTTCCTTGGCTAATAATGCAGAAACACACTCTTCAACCAAACAAGAAAATGAAAAGAGATTTTTTTTTTATTTAAATGCTTGATAAAGCAAAAAGGAAAAATACCAACAATCAAAAACCAAGAAAAGCAATTCTAGCCTAATCACAGATCGTAAAGAATCAAATCAAAAATCACACACTAGCAATTTAAAAAAATTGACTCTCACACTTGTCTAAAAACCTTAAAAAAATCTTTTATTTTTATGACAACTTTTTTAAATGAAAAAAAGTGAGCTAAAGGTAAGATTAATCCTAAGCTACTGACTGCTAAGACAGAGATTCAAATACCTGAGAGGTATAGTTCTCATCAAGGGAAAGGATGACTACCTTACCCTCAAGAGAAATTATCTTGCACAAGCACACTATTGTTAATCCAACAACCAGCGTGTGAATGCGGTTTGTATAGAGATAAAGGGCGTGTACACGCGGGCTGACCTTGTACATGCCGTGTGTATCTCTAAACTCTAAGAAAAACTAAAAACAAACAGACCAAACCAGGAAGAGACCTCTGATATTGATAACCAGGGTCTCCTGAAGGCTTAGACACTCTTTTAACAGAAAAAGCAAACAATGTAAGGAAAAATGATAAAGCAAAAACAATCTAAGATAAGACTGCAAACAAACAAGACTCAAACAGAATTTTAGAAAACCCCCTGAGAATGTGTGATTTTGACAGGGAAGAGGATGACTGCCCCAGAAGTTCTCTGAACTCTACACGCTACTGCTACTTCTTCAGCTAGCATTCCCACGCGGGCTGTAAGAGAGTAGGGTGCGGGTACATGTGTGTAGACCTTATGCAGGCCGCGCGTACCTCTGTGGGTCCCAAAAAAACACATTCAAGCAAATAACAGGGAAAGCTGGTATGGAAAACCAGACTCCCTACCATCTCAGACCTTACAGAAACTAAAAGAAAACACAGGCAAGAAAAACTAGTCTTTAAAACTACCCAAAAACTAAATAAAATTCTAGGAACCCTAGAGAGTTTCCCCAGTATGGTCACCAATTCTAGGTTCGATCCCCAGTATGGTCGCCAATTCTATTGTGAGGAAAATCTCCTTATGGACTAGAAAATAGGGTTAGACTTTGCATGCAAATATGACCTAGAGAAAATTTACTTTCTACCTTCATCCCCAGACTTAAATCCCATTTCTTTTTAGTAAATGCAATGTCTAGATCAACCTACCTCGTTCCGGGCATTCGATGTCGATCCCTTGTCGCACTTGATTACTTGTTCGCAGTTCTCCTTTCCAACGCTGGCCTGCATACAAGACAAGAAACAGCTACACATGCATACTACCTATAGAATAACGGGTTAGAAATTCAAACATGTACTTAGCAAATTATGAATAACTCATGAATTAGGACGGGAAAAGAACTTTCTTTATTACTTTGAATGATTCAACTTACAAAATTTGAGACCAGCCACCACTTCGCAAACCTAATCCTGGGCTCCTCTTCAACTATCCTCCAACTGCTTTGCTTTGTATCTCCTTTTGCACAAGGAAAGGCTAAAGGGTTGGGACAATGGGAATATGCAAATGGGTAGAGTTTCTTTGCTATATTTTTCCTCCTTCCAAATGGGACCCCTACCCCTTCTTTTATAGGCCAGAAGGAGATAGGCATTTGGACGAACCCTCGACCATGCATGGCCAGGAGTTTCAGTTAACTCACCCATAGCTTTTGTGTTCCGTCGACAACTTTCCTTTTTTCATTCTTTTGTCGGTCCATGCAGGCTGTCTTAGGTCAGCCAGCGTGTACACGCGTGCAATAACGGAGTAGGGTGTGTGGGCCTTTATAAAAGAGGATTTTCAAAGAGTTTTTCAGCACTGCTTTGGCAAAGAAGGGATCTGAGATGGCCTGATGCCAGGTAAGCAGGTATGGTGCAATTTAGGGTTGTAACAGTGGGTTTGGAGGATCCAGATGAAGTTATTCCTCTGGCAGACTTCATTGCCAAGTCTACGGATTTTACATTGGTGGACCCCACAATGCCATCAGCATGGGGCCCAGGACCCTGTCTAGGATCATGAGTCAACCACGGTGTGTCGGGAAGAAAGTGGTATAACATCCAAGACTAGACATAGATCAAATCGAATTGTTGGGCTCTAAAAATGGCCTCTTCTTCGCTGAAGACCCCGGAAGTAGCAACATCCTTTGAAATAGGAGCGTGCAAAGACTTTAAAAACCATTCTAAAAGAAAGGTTGGGGTTACAGGAGTCTTAACTAACCGTCTTCACCTACATCATTCCTGGATATGGTCTGAAATATGAGTACCAGAACCCTGGCGTAAAGTTGACAAAATTTCAAGGCTAACATTGTAATGAACGGGTAGTTGAAAATGGTTAAGAAAGGCTGGCACTGACTGTTGAAAAGACCCATATGTCCCCCTAGGTAGCTCAATATACCATTGTGATGCAATCTCGATAAGAGTGCGTTGAAACAATCATAATCTAATAGAATCATGATTCAAAGAATTCGATGAGCACCAGAGGTGAATAGTAGTGACGTGATCACCAAGGTCCTCACCATTCTTACCCTCAAACTTTGGAATGTCTGACGGAAGCTTGGTGGGGACAGGGGGGCATGTGGGATCATGACTCATTGGGTCATTCATTAGTTTAGAAAAATCTGGAAATATATAAAACACCATATTTTTTGGAAATATATAAAGAAGGATCTTCGGTTTTACTTATATCTTACAATGTGTACATTGATTTAATGGTTTTCTTTGCTTTATTAATGTGACAAATGCCAATTCAAAATATAATTAGCGTAGGAATCAGATACATGATTAGAACTTCTAGGAATGTGAAAGTATGTAATAAAATCAAATTGTCCTTCTAAAAGACATACCCATAGGAATCGATGGAGTAAGGTTGGATCACGCACATAGTAACGACTGTTCAATTGACACACGACTAACTGAGAATCCAGGCACACCTCTATAGAGAGAATACCATGTGAGATAGCATCGCATAATAATTCTATGAAAAAACTGTATTTGGCCACACTATTTGTGGATGGCCCTAGGCATACGCCACCTGAAGACACCAGTAGACCCTCGGGCAAGTAAATCACCCAAGCGGCAGAAGCTAAGTTCTGTGTATGATGACTAGCTCCATTTATGATTCCTATGTATACCAAAGACTATGTTGACATCTGCCAACAAAAGGGAAAACTCGATAAGCAAGCCAAAGACAAAAAAAGGGGAAAAGGTGTATATACATTAAATTTACATTAGTATACAAAGCGTTTCACCCAAGCCTAGGGCTCAAGAGTAATACCTTTTTAAGTAGATCCCATTTCTGGGCTCAGCCAATTTATTCCCTTCATAATCTTCCAACTTGTAGTCTCCTTTTTCTAAAACACGTCGCACGATATAAGGACTGTACCACATGTGTTTAAACTTTCCTGCCCCTAGCGGTTCTTTGGCTTGGTCATACAAGAGAACCAAGTCACCCTCAGCATACATCTAGGGATAGACAAACTTATCGTACTGAACCTTAACACATTTCTTTTTTGCCTCGATAGTCATAAAGGTGTCCCGACGCTGCTCGTCAAGACTCTCTAGGTGTACAAGGCGTCTCTCTAAATCCGAAGTGTCAGGTAGGAGCTCATCTGCCAATTTGAGAGAAGGGATTTTGCATTCAACGGGAAGTATCGACTCCACACCATGTACTAACTGAAAAAGAGAAAAACCAATGGCAGTCTTAACCAAGGTTTGATATGCCCAAAGTGTCGGATATAACATGATGTGCCAGTTGGAATTGCTTTGACTGATGGTTTTTTGCAAGATGGTCTTGAGAGACTTATTGATGGCCTCTACTTGCCCATTTTCCTGGGGGTAATAAGGAGACGAGTGATCATGTTTAAACCCCATCTTAGATGTTAGTTCTATCATCATTTCATTTTGAAAATGACTGTCATGATCAGTGATAATCTCACTCGGGATACAAAACCAGGTGACAATTTGATTGAATATGAAAAACGTTGTAGTCTTCCCATCATATTTCACGGTAGGCATGGCTTCGGCCCACTTGGTGAAGTAGTCGACAGCCACGATAATGTGTTGATTCCCCCCAGCCGAAGTTGGGTTGCAATCAATGAAATCTTCTCCCCACTTGATGAAGGGACTGATGGTAATGACTGGGTGAAGGGGGGTTGGGTGCGAGCGCATTTTTCAAGTGAACACATGGCAAGGGTGACACTTCTTCACCACTTCAATACAATCTTTAAATATGGTGGGCCAGAACTAACCGGCTTGCAAGATTTTTTGGGTTGTCGCAAGCCTAGATAGATGACCACGACAAGCCCCTTTGTGGCAATCATTAAGGACTAACTCGGCTTCCTTGTGAGTTAAGCAATGAAATAAGATACTATCTATTCCTCGATGATACAAAGTGTCACCAACAATTGTATACTTTTTGGCTTGGTATCTAACACACCGTCGATCATCTCGCGAGAGATGTTGAGTGAACTTCAAGGTTTGAAGATATAAAACAATATCTCCATGCCAGGGGTTAGACGATGAGATGAGGAAAATGTGTTCATCTATGAACGAATCAACATGAATAATATCTTCGTCTAATCGTGGGAAATCGGATATTAACTCTGCAAAAACTAGGGATTTCTTGGACTTGGCTGAAGCAAAGTCGAGATCAAATTCTTGTAAGATGACAATCCATTTATTATATTTTCCACCTATGATACATCTAGTGAGGATGTATTGAAATGGATTAACATCAACAACCATAGTAGTTTTGCAAAGCAATATATAGTGCCATAAACGTTGGACTGTGTGGATGATAGCCAAAGCTATCTTTTCAACGTGCGAGTAATTACATTCAGGACTGAATTTTTTTTGACTAAGATAGTAGATGATGTTCTCGCAGAGCTCATCATACTCCTAAACTAGAACCATACCAATGGTCTCTTCAAACGCGGTGATATACAACAATTAATCTCTACTGTAATTAGGAGATTTCAACAGAGGGGTTGATACCAAGGCTTTCTTTAAAGCATCAAAATACTATTGGGCTCGCTCATCCCAGATAAATAGGGTGTCTTTCTTCAATAGGCACATGAAACCCTTAGTGATATTGGCATAATTTACAATAAACCGACGCAAAAAGTTAGCTTTCCCTTGTAAACCTTGAAGCCGTCTAATCGTGCACGGGGGAGGCAACTGAAGAATCGCCTCAACCTTAAGTGGGTCTACCATGATCCTTGTCTCGGAGACTAAGAATCCTAAGAGATGGCTAGATCTAATGCAAAAGATGCATTTATGAGGATTGAGTCGAATTCTTTAGTAGAGGCATCTTTGAAAAACCAGTCAAAGGTGCATAGTGTGATCCACTCTCTTGCAAGAGTGAGCAACAAGATCATCGAGGTAAGCTTCGAATATGTGTTTGAGATCATGAAAAGTGAAAGTCATGGCTCCTTGGAAGGTTTCTTCGGCATTTTTCAGGCCGAAAGGCATTTTCTGGTATGCAAACGTGCCCCAAGGACATATGAATTCCATATTATGTTGGTCTTTGGGTTTGATATGGATTTGGTTATAGCCTGAAAATCTGTCCATAAAAGAAAATATTTCACTTCCCGCACACTCATCGAGAATATGATCAATGAAAGGAGTGGGGAAGTTGTCTTTAGGATAGGCCTTGTTCAGGTTGTGAAAGTCCATACACAAGCGGCTAGTTCCTTGCTTTTTATTCATGGGAACGAGTTTGGATACCCATTTGGTCAAGGGAACCGGGTAGATAAAGATGACATTAAGTAGCTTCTCTACCTCTACCTTAATATCGGGGGCCTTCCTAGGATTAACAACTCTAAGATGTTGTCGAACGGGTTTAGCATCTGAGTAAGTCTTAATATCATGTTCGACAATACGGGGGTCGATCCCTGACATCTCTTCATATGAACAAGCGAATACGTCTTGAAATTATTTGAAGAGGTTGGTGTAGATCAGAATCTCTTCTGGCGAACAATTTGCACCTATATTTACATTTTCGATCTTTCCAAGGGTACAAGAGATATCGATCTGGACAGTAGCAGAAATACTCGCCATATTCCCTTCGGTGTAAATTCCATGTGTATCAAGTGGGACTACGGTGTGACCGACTATCTCACTCAGGGTAGATCTAAAATCATCTTCCTCAATTCTTTCAAGACTTGGGAGAAAATAAGATCGATGATGCATATCGTCCCAAGGTCTCTCAGAAACATTCATGGTGTTAAGCAACATTACTTACCTTTGACATAGGGATATCCAGGTCTGCAGGTTGCATGAGAGGTGCCCAAGCGCAACACATAGAAGAGGTCCTTTTCAGACTTAAAATAAAGCAAGCGGGCACTTCATTCTTCTGCGGCAAGAATTCATTAACAGAGCAGAGCAGCAGTTAATGGGTTGTTGTGGCTAACCGATTCGCGCTAAGTATGGCGCAAAAAGGTTTTCAAGGGGTGTCAATCGCGATCAGTATAAGCGCAGTAGTTATTTCTCAAACTCGGGGTTCGTAAGTTCGGAGGGCGGACTATGTCTTTTAGTTGCGCGAAGTTTCGAGTTACAAAAAGTGCCAAGAGGGGGTCAACCTTTGTTGACCATCACGTCTCGGGACTTCACGAGGGGAGAATGCCAAAGTTCGATACTCCAGCTTGCGAAGCCACGAGTTGCGAGAGGCGTTAGTACTTGGGCTCTAGCTGACGGTTACATACAGAGAGCGCTAACCAGAAAAGGGGGCCCGACCCGTATCGCCATCTTGGGGATCGAGAGTTTAGAAAAGGGAGTCAAGGGTCTTTGACCCACGAACTGGTGAACTGCAAAAGGAAAATAAATTTTAATGACGGGCCCATAGTATCGTCGAAAGTGTTTTGGGCCGTCAGATCAAAAGAGGGGTACGTGATGTACGATTAGGTTCTATCGCCCCTTCGCACATCGCAACTTCAAAGAGCAAGGATCAGCCTCCTCCCAGCCTCAAGGCACGAAGCGTCGAAAATGACCAGGAGCTGGGCCCACAGTCTTGACGCCCGATCACTTGGGGAAAGAAAAAGAGTTGTGCAAAGGGGCCAAAATGTCGGGCTTAGCTGTAGAAAGGATCACCGTGTTCTCCAAAATACCAGTTCGGCCTGACCCTGATCTTGGTCCTCACTAAATAATTAAATGAAGGAGAATGGAGGTAGTTGAAACCTCATCTCACTTACTAAATGCAAGACATGGAGGTTCCGACAGGCAGTCTGCCCGAGATGGTCCCGTACACTGATCTTCTCCAAAAAGGGGGTCGTGCCGAGTTCTCATCTAACCAGAGAAAGTATGCACACGCCATTTTGGCCTTTAATGTTTCAGCTACCTCCTCTGCAAAGGCCATGCGAAGTTAAGAAGATGTTTGAAGAAGGGTTTCCGTCTGAAGTTTGATTGAAGAGACACTACGCCTTGAAGGGCGAGCGCGCCTCTGTTGGGAAAATCTGTCTGAGTATATGTACTCAGTTTTTTCATTTTTAAAGGTTATCGATGGTAGAGCGAAGCTCCTGATTGTAAAGTTTTAACATCACTCTAGTTCTCTGGTTATGCATCTGTATGTGGGATTTCTTGTTTTATGACAGACAGTCTTTCTTACTCCATCTAATTTTCATCTTATGCTGAGAGAGTTCGTGAACGACTGATTCGTGCGAATTATTTCAATCATGTTATGATAAAGGATTTATTGTTGCATTGTTGTATTCTCCGGTGAGAAGATCTTGCGTTTAGATGCCTTCTCCTACAGTCTATTAGAAACCTGATGTTTACGATAGACCTTTGCATCTCTCTGATACAAGTCTTCCTCCTACTCACCCTTACTACAACTCACTATCTGAACTTTGATCAAGACCTCACCTGCCCATGCCTACCTGGCCTGGTTTCAGAGTTAGAACCACATTGTTTGAGTTAACTTCCATTCGATCACCCCATTGGACAAAACATGACAATAAACTGATGGGTGTTGGGATCTGCTCCTGCTGCAATCCAGGGGTGACTTCTGGCGCTAACATTTCTGGCATCATTGCCAGGGACGAAGTTGAAAATTTTCCCTAGGATTGAATGACATTGAGCCTCTGATTCTGAAGGTGCATCAGGTATCAGAGCCTTCAAATATTGCTACTGTGCACCTGGCGACTCCATTGTGATGACTCCACTGGAGTGAACCTGTTGTTTTAGTTGTGGCTTCCAGAGGCAGACACACGCGGTCACATCCATAGCTGCCCCTAGCTACACCTATAGCTGATCCAGAGGTGATTTTCAGAAAAGGAAAGGCCTATGAAGGAAAAATTTCCACCGCTGAACCAGGTAATCCATTATCTCCTTCTGTAGAAACTCCATTTTTTTCTCCTCAGCTTCCTAGCAGACCGTTTTCTGAAGTTTCCCATTTCCTGAATTTCGGGAGTGTTCCTGCTGAGTTTTCCCCTCCTAGTCTGGGATTGGAGGGAGAAATTCTTGTCACTCCCCTCTCCTCTGAAGATGTACCTTGGCGTAGACCCAGGACTACAGAAGATTTCCCCACTCCTACACAAAGAGGAGCACCCGTTGACTTGATCTCATTAGCCTTTTCCTTAAATCCCCTTTTTTTTCCCACTCCACTTTGTGACTCATTCCCATTAGCCCCTTCGCGAAATCCTTCTCCTCCAAGTTCCCCCCCACCTAATATTCCTATGGTTGGTGCTAATCCCCCTCTAAACAAGATGGACACTATAGTCGCTACCATATATGCTCCCTTAATCCTACCTCATCCTATGAATCCTCTCCCTACTGGAGATTACTTGAAATATATGCACAAATTCACTGGGGAAGGGGACCTAACTGCTGAACAGAACCTAGCTGCTTTCTACAGTTATGCAGACAACCTGAACATTGAAAATGAAGATGTATGGATGAGAGTTTTCGTCTAGAGCCTGGATGGTGAGGTGAGGAAGTGGTTTAGAGGGCTGGCCCCTGGATCTATTGCTAGGATCGAAGCTCTGGATAGTGCTTTCCTAAGGCAGTGGGGAGACAGGAAGGATTTCATGTATTACATGACAGAGTTCAGGTCTTTGAAGAAGATGGAGGGAGAATCTATCTCTGACTTCTCCAAAAGATTCAATAAGATGTATAATAAAATTCCTGCTGAGATAAAACCCTTAGAAGCCTTGACCAAGATTTCTTACGCTAGTGCGTTTGGCCCCGATTTTTGTCTTTTATTGAGAGAAAGAAGAGCCACCTCCTTAGCTCAAATGAAATATGCGGCCATAGAGGTGGAATCTAATGTATTAGCAGCTGACAGACTGAGGAACAAGGCCAATGTAGACAGAATAAAGGGAAGATCTGAAGCCTCAACTTCTAGCCCATCGGTGCCTTACCCTCAAGTGGATGAACTGACCAAGATGGTGAAGTATCTGTCTGCAGAAATGGAGAAAATGAATTTGGAGGGTAGGCAAGCATACAAGGGCCCTCAAAACGCCAAAAAAAAAGGAGGTTTCAGAAGGCCAAACAATTTTTCTCCCCCGACTATGCAAAGAGAGAGGGGAAGAGACAGAGAAGACCAGAAAATTCAGGCCCCTTTTCAAAAACATTTTGTGGCCGAGGAGGAACAAGGGGAAGCAGATGATCTCGATCCTGAAATCCACTACTTCGGAGACACTCCTCCTTTCCCTCATCTCACTCAATAAGCATATGAGGAGTCTCTTGTGGACAGTCAGCTAAATGAACTAAGCAAGGGAGACAAGGCTAGTGGTTGTCGAGGCAGGTATGACCTAAGGTCCAAGAAAAAGACAGTAGCACCTGAGGTTCCTGAGCAGCTCACTAGAACAGAGAAACCTGCTAATGAAGTAGAAAATAGTCACGGAGGTAAGAAGACCCGACCCCTCTCTCCCATGGTCCAAATTCATGTTCCCAAAATAAGAGAAATCCCAAAGCTCACATCTTATTTTAATTTCGAGCATGAAGTTCAAAAGATCAAAATCCCTGTGCCCCTGACCGAATTGATTAAACATGAAGGGTTCAAGAAATGCTTCTCTGAGATTTTACAGTCTGAGGTCTCATTCCTTCCCATAGACTCCATAAATATTCAAGATGAAAATCTAGCAGTTGTCCTAGGCCCCATGGTAGAAGATAGAGATGACTTATCCCCCCCTTTCTACACATCCCTGAACATACATGATAAAGTGTTGCATAACTGCCTCATGGATTCAGGGGCTTCCCATAACCTTATGCCCAAAATAGTAATGGAAGAATTGGGACTGGAGGTGAGGAAAACTTATCATGATTTATACTCTTTCAATTCAAGGAGAGTGCAGTGTCTGGGAGTCATCAAAGACCTAGTGGTTTCCTTGTTTTAGCTGCCCATGAAGAGTGTGGTCATGGATATTGTGGTAGTTGATGTTCCCCCCAAGTTTGGCATGTTGTTTTCAAGATCTTGGATTAAAAAGCTTGGAGGAACATTACAGATGGATCTCACGTATGCCACCATTCTAGTCTTCGGAGGGGAACAAAGGAGGTTATATAGGGAAGCTCAGTTGGCCTACATTGTTAGTGATGAAGCAAACCCCACCAATCAACCTATCTTTGCACTTGACACTGATTTGGGGTCTAGTTTATTGCAGCTCACTGATGCTCCTGAAGACCCTTTCCAAGTCAAAAAGCAGCCCAGTCTTAATTACCCGATTCCGCCTCCAACCATCTCTGTCTGGAAAATGTTTTTCGATGGAGCCTGCTCCAGGGAAGGTGCTGGTGTGGGAGTGGTTTTTGTGTCACCTTCTCAAGAGACCATATCCCTATCGTACAAGCTATAATTTGAAGCTACCAACAATGTGGCAAAGTATGAAGCGCTTGTCCTGGGTATGAGGGCTGCAAAGGAAATGGGAATTAAAGAGATAGAAATATTTGGAGATGCTGAGTTGATAATCCAACAAGTCAGGAATATCTATCGGGCCAAGCATCCTCGGCTCAGAAGTTACAGGAACGAGGTATGGGACCTGATTGACAGTTTCTTCTCATCCTTCAACATCTCTTTTATTCCAAGGGAGGATAATGTTGTGGCCGATTCTTTAGCAGTTTTAGCTAGCCAGTTCAAGGTCCCTCAGTCGTCTATGGTCAAATATGATGTTGGGATAAAATATAGGCCCTCTGTGCTGGACATTGTCAAGCATTGGAAGGTATTAGAAGATGATCTAGAAATCAAAAAAAATCTCCAATCTGTTGATGATTTTTTTGCATTGCACATTGATCAGGATCTTGACCTAGAAGGTGACCCCCACCCTGAGGTGTTTTTAAATAAAATTGCTAACCACCAGATTATTTAGCTACCTAGAAATCACATTCCAAGGGGACTAGTCCCATTAGAAAGATTGTTCGATGGGAATGATGTGGCAGTAAAGGGCAGGGTTGCAGATGAAGATGCTGACACAGTCGAGTGCAATATTGGCACACCAGAGGAGCCTAATTTTGTCAAGTTGTCAAGGAGTTTGACCAGAGAACAGCGGGCCGAATATACTGAGTTGCTGAGAGAGTTTGTTGATGTGTTTGCATGGACCTATGAAGACCTCAAGAAGTATGATACATCTATCATTGAACATAATATCCCACTGAAGGAAGAGGCTAAGCCATTTAGGCAGAAGCTAAGACAGATAAATCCCATGTTGCTGCCTGTCATGGAGAAAGAAGTGAAGAAGTTTTTAGAGGCCCGGATCATTGTCCCCTTGAGATATTCTGAATGGGTGGCCAATTTGGTTCCGGTAAGAAAGAAAAGTGGAGAAATCAGGCTTTGTGTCGATTTTAGGAACCTGAACAGGAGCTCAAAGAAAGACAATTATCCCCTACCCAACATGGAACACATATTGTAGAGGGTAACCGATCCATCTAGGATTTCCATGATCGACGGTTTTTCTGGCTATAATCAGATATCGGTCATGCCTGAGGACAGAGAAAAAACGGCCTTCACCACTCCTTGGGGTACATTCATGTATGCCAAAATGCCTTTTGGGTTGATGAATGCAGGAGGGACATTTCAGCGAGCCATGGACATAGCCTTCATCGGGGAGAAAGATAAGTTTGTGGTGATCTATCTGGATGACATAACTGTCTTCTCCAGGTCTGACAAAGAGCATTGTTGTCACCTAAGAAAAGTTTTTTCGAAGTGTCGGAGGTTTGGTCTTTCCCTAAATCCCAAGAAATCTTTGTTTTCTATGAAAGAAGGGAAGTTGTTAGGCCACATAGTATCAGTAGAAGGAGTGAGGATTGATCCAAGAAGGGTAGAGGCAATTCAGACTCTGTCACTTCCCAGATCTAAGAAGGAAGTTCAGGCCTTTTTGGGGAAGATTAATTTTATGAGGAGATTCGTCTCAAATTTTGCCAAGTTGGTGAAACACATCACAACCATGCTCAGGAAGGGAAATGAAGTGAAATGGACCATTGAACCCAGGGAATATTTTGTCCAAATAAAGAGGGCATTGACTGAGGCACCCGTGCTGATCAGCCCTGACTATTCCAAAAATTTCCTAATCTTCTCTTTCGCTTCTTTTGATACAGTAGCGGCGGTCTTGTTGCAGAAAAATGAGGAAGGAAGAGAGCAACCCATCACCTTATTCATCAAGGCATTAAGAGATGTAGAGTTCAGGTATGAAACATTAAGAGATGTAGAGTTCAGGTATGAAATCATGGAGAAACAAACCTATGCCTTAGTGAAATCTCTCAAAGCTTTCAGAGTCTATTTCTTGCACTCAAAGGTGACTGCATACATTCCTTCAGCCTTTGTGAAGGACATCCTTGTACATCCCGACATAGATGGGAGGAGGAGTAAATGGATAGCCAAGATCCTGGAATTCGACTTGGAAATAAGGCCTACCAAATTGGTCAAAGGTCAAGGCTTAGCCAAGTTGTTGGCTGAAGCTAATTACAAAGCTTTGGGGGTAGAGTTCATCAATGCATGTTTAGGAAACCAGCAGAATCAGTTGTCTGATGTAGACCCTGGAACAGAACCCCTATTGGATCGATGTCCTTGGTATAAGGATGTCATATATTTTCTGCAGGAGTTGCGGCCTCCAGACAACCTGCAAAGAAACAAGGCAAGAGCTCTGAAGCTCAAAGCAGTCAGATATTGCCTCGTCGATCAAATTTTATACTGGAAAGACCCCCTGGGGGTGATTTTAAAATGCATAAAGCCACAAGAGGCCGACAGGATCATGGTTGAGTTTCACAGCGGCCTATGCAGAGGGCACCATTTCTGGAAGACCACAACTCACAAAATTCTCATAGCTAGGTACTACTGGCCCACCTTGTTCGCTGATGTCTATAGGAGAGTTAGAGCCTGTATCCCATGCCAAAGATTTTTAGGAAAGCAACAGCTCAAGTCTCTGCCTTTAAAGCCTGTAATTGTTTTGGGAGATTTCCAGCAACGGGGGCTAGATATTATTGGAGAAATCCACCCTGCTTCTAGCGGACAACATAGATGGATCCTGACTACCACATATTTCTTTACTAAGTGGATTGAAGCCATCCCCACCAGGAGCGCTTCCCACAAGGTAATTATTGGATTCCTGGAAGACCTCATCACAAGATTCGGATGCCCAAGAAAGATCATCACTGATAACACAGCCTCTTTCAAGGCCAAGCCGTTAGTCAATTTCTGTGAGCAATTCAGGATCAGATTGATTCACTCCAACCCATACTATCCCCGGGGCAATGGTTTAGCAGAATCCTCCAACAAAAGCCTGATAAGGATCATCAAAAGATTATTGAAGGACAACAAAAGGGCCTGGAATTCAAAACTAAAATTCGCTCTATGGGCCGATCGAGTGACCACAAAGAGATCTATAGGCATCTCCCCTTTCCAATTAGTTTATGGGGCAGAAGTTGTCTTCCCTTCTCAGGTAGTCATTCCCATAGAGAAATTCTTCCAGGATTATCAGGAAGAGCCCAATGACATGATTAGAAGAATTCATCAACTGGTAGAAGTCCAGCAGGCCAGAGAGCAGGTAATGATCAGAATTCAAGACCATCAGCAGATGATCAAGCAGGTTTTTTATAAGAAATCCAAGAAGGAGGAGTTCCAGATAGGAGACCTGGTACTGAAATGGGATGCTCCTAAGCAAGATAAGGGCAAGCATGGAAAATTTGAAGCCCTATGGATTGGGCCCTTCAAGATCTCTGAAGTTTTCTCAAATAACACATACATGTTGCAGGATTTGGAGGGTAAAGAAGTTTTCAATAGCCTAAATGGGAATTTTCTCAAGAAATGTTTTGTCTAAGCCTTCCTTGGCTCCCTTATTTGCAAATATTGTCCTTTTGGTTCTTTGTTTATTTTTACTTTTCGGCTTAGTAAATGACTCCATATCCCAACAGCCAGGCACTGGAACTGCAAAATGAGTCCTTAGAGCATCGCAGGGATGACTCTATCCCCCATGGAGCCTAATGTTAGCAACATTACTTGCCTTCGGCATAGGGATATCCAGGTCTGCAGGTTGCACGAGAGGCACCCAAGCGCAACACACAGAAGAGGTCCTTTTCGGACTTAAAATCAAGCGAGCGGGCACTTCATTCTTCTATGGCAAGAATTCATCGACAGAGTAGAGTAGCGGTTAATGGGTTGTTGCGGCTAACCAAGTCGCGCTAAGTATGGCGCAAAAAGGTTTTCAAGGGGCACCAATCGCAATCAGTATAAGCACAATAGTTATTTCTCAAACTCGAGGTTCATAAGTTCGGAGGGAGGACTATGTCTTTTACTTGTGTGAAGTTCTGAGTTACAAAAAGTTCCCAGAGGGGGTCAAATTTCGTTTACCATCGCGTCTTGGGACTTTGCGAGGGGAGAATGCCAAAGTTCGATACTCCAGCTCGTGAAGCCGCGAGTTGTGAGAGGCGTTAGTACTTGGGCTCTAGCTAATGGTTACATACAGAGAGAACTGACCAGAAAAGGGGGCCCGACCTGTATCGCCATATCAGGGATCGAGATTTTAGAAAAGGGAGCCGAGGGTCTTTGACCCATGAACTCACGAATCGCGAAAGGAAAAGAACTTTTAATGACAGGCCCACAGTATCGCCAAAATTGTTTCGGGTCGTCCGATCAAAAGAGGGGTACGTGATGTGTGATTAGGTTTTATCGCCCCTTCGCACATCACAACTTCAAAGAGTAGGGATCAGCCTCGTCCCAGCCTTGAGGCACGAAGCGCCGAAAACGCCCAAGAGTTGGGCCCACGATCTTGACGCCCGGTCACTTGGGGAAAGAAAAAGAGCTGTGCAAAGGGGCTGAAATGTCGGGCTTAGCTGCAGAAAGGATCACCGCGTTCTCCAAAAGACCAGTTCGGCCTGACCCTGATCTTGGTCCTCACTAAAGAATTAAATGAAGGAGAATGGAGGTAGTTGAAACCTCGGCTCACTTACTAAATGCAAGACATGGAGGTTCCGACAGTTAGTCTGCCCGAGATGGTCTCGTACACTGATCTTCTCCAAAAAGGGGGTCGCGCCGAGTTCTCATCTGACCAGAGGAAGTCTGCACATGCCATTTTGGCCTTTAATGTTTCATCTACCTCCCCTGCAAAGGCCATGCGAAGTTAAGAAGACGTCTGACGAAGGGTTTTCGTCCGAAGTTTGATTGAAGAGACGCTACACCTTGAAGGGCGAGCACGCCTCTGTTGGGAAAATCTGTCCGAGTATATGTACTAAGTTTTTTCATTTTTAAAGGTTATCGATGGTAGAGTGAAGCTCTCGATTGTAAAGTTTTAACATCACTCTAGTTGTCTAGCTATGCATCTGTATGTGGGATTTCTTGTTTTATGACAGACAATCTTTCTTACTCCATCTAATTTTCATCTTATGCTGAGAGAGTTCATGAACGACTGATTCGTGAGAATTATTGCAATCATGTTATGATAAAGGATTTATTATTGCATTTTTGTATTCTCCGGTGTTTTGTGTTTGAATGTAATAAGATCTTGCATTTAGATGCATTCTCCTATAGTCTGTTAGAAACCTGATGTTTACGACAAACCTTTGCATCTCTCTGATACAAGTCTTCCTCCTACTCACCCTTACTACAACTCACTGTCTGAAGTTTGATCAAGACCTCGCCTTTCCACGCCTACCTGGCCTGGTTTCGGAGTTAGAACCACATCATTTTTGTTAACTTCCATTCAATCACCCCATTGGATAAAACGTGACAATAAACTGATGGGCGTTGAGCTCTACTCCTGCTACAATCCAGGGGTGACTTCTGATGCTAACACATGGATTCAAGGATGGCCTCATCCAAAGGCAAAGTCTCATCCAACAAATCATGTGAACAAGATAACGAAGTGGACCACACGGGCCTAAGAACTGGATCTTCCTTGACTCGCTGTGAGGGAATAGGATTGGGATCAGCAGAAGAGTCAAGGATAGCTTGATATGCAATCTATGTTGTCGATAGTGGCATAGCCATGCCAACATGTGATTGACCTTCAATCGACAAAGTCAGAGAATGTAGGGTCCAAGGGTCACTAAAATAATAAGAGCAGAAAGGGATGGACTTCTCTACTGAAGCGGGCGTATTTTACATGGCGTAAATATGGTGAGTCGGTTTTGAGAATTCAAAAGTACCCATGAGGGAAGAATACATTTTGACATTGATATTCTCAATTGTCGGCTGAGAATCAACCACAGGGATCGATGGTCCAACAAATGCGTTCGGGCTAGAGTACACAAAGGATCACTGGTCAATCGTCACAATCCCCCCCTAATGAGGAAAACAAAGCATGCAAAAAATGGATGATACGACGATGACCATAGCATAAGTCCAATTGTGACCTAGTAACAGGTTATAGTCAAGAGGTGCATCAACTACCTCTACTTCCACCTCTATCGTTTTCCCACCTAAATAGACCAGAAAGGCGGGGAGAATACCGTGAGGGTGGAAGGAATGATCGTCAAATGCGGTCAACATGGTCAACAAATTTGAAAGGGTTGGAGAACCGATAGCTTTCCAACAGACTAAGGACATCACACAAGTGGCAGCACCTTCATCAATGACCGGTCATTTGATGGTATATTTATAATAAGCCACATGGTAGGGTAAGAGAGGCTTCACGTCTGTGACATCAAATTTGATGATCTTCGAGCCACTAGGTTCTAGAGCTCCTAAGGTAGAGAGTAAGGCATTCCTCTGTGATGGACATGTCTGGATTACCTCCAAAGTAGACATCGAGCAAGGTGTTTGGCCCAGATCCTCAACACTAGAGTAGTTCTAGGCAACTCTAGCATTAGGGATATGGGTAGAGCGCTTGAATACTCCTTTTGAAATACGAGGCAGTGGCTCTAGTTTCTCAATTTGTAAATTCATCTCTGGGGGTGGAGGAGGAGCTTCTAGGCTAGTACTAGCTTTTGAAGAGCCGTAATCTTGAGAGCGAGTGGCTATATCGATTTTTGTGTCAACCATATTGATACAAACACGGTTGCCATTTTGTGATGGTGGGTTTTGACTCCCACCAGGCACATTTTTGGCGTTTGAAGAACTCTAGGCTAAGTGTTGGTTGTGAGGAAAAGGATTTGTTAGCACAACGAGTGAAATATTTAAAAGCCTCGTAGCCTCTACAAGTTTGGTTCATAAGTGTGTAAGGTGATCATCCGTACAAAGTTTACAAGGAAACATAACCTTATGCTTTTCTTTCGTGCCCTCTCCAGCATTATCATTCTTTTTTCCATTGTTATTCTTGTCCTTGGGTTTATTCTTCCCACCTCTACAATTATTTCGACCTTTCCATTTATTCCCATCTGGCTACTGGTCACCATTTGGGTTTTTTGATGACTTCATGGAATGTACATCCGTCGATTGGGTGGGTTTGGAGGATCCAGATGAAGCTGGTCCTCTGGAAACTTCATTGCTGAGTCTGCAGATTTTACATTGTTGGACCCCACAATTCCATCGGCATGGGGGCCAGGACCCTATCTAGGATCATGAGTCAACTATGGTGCATCGGGAAGAAGGCGGTATACCATCTGAGACTGGGCATAGATCAAATTGAATTGCTAGGCTCTAAAAATGGCCTCTTCTTCGTTGAAGACCCTGGAAGTAGCAACATCCTTTGAAATAGGAGTGTGCAAAGACTTTAAAAACCATTCGAAAATAAAGGTTGGGGGTATGGGAGTCTTAAATAACCATCTTCACCTATGTCATTCCTGGATATGGTCCAAAATATGAGTGTCAGAACCTTGGCGTAAAGTTGACAAAAGTTCAAGGCCAACATTGTAACGAACGGGTAGTTGAAAATGGTTAAGAAAGGCTAGAAATGATTGTTGAAAAGACCCATATGTCCCCCTAGGTAGCTCAATATACCATTGTGACGCAATATCTATAAGAGTGCACTGAAACAATCATAATCTAATAGAATCATGATTCAAATAATTCGATGAGAACCAGAGGTGAAAAGTAGTGACGTGATCACCAGGGTCCTTGCCATTCTTACCCTTAAACTTTGGAATGTCTGACGGAAGCTTGGTGGGGACAGGGGGCCATGTGGGATCATGACTCACCGGATCATTCATTAGATTAGAAAAATCTGGAAATATATAAAACACCATATTTTTTGGAAATATATAAAGAAGGATCTTCAGTTTTACTTATATCTTACAATGTGTACATTGATTTAATGGTTTTCTTTGCTTTATTAATGTGACAAATGCCAATTCAACACATAATTAGCGTAGGCATAGGATACATGATTAGAACTTCTAGGAATGTGAAAGTATGTAATAAAATCAAATTGTCATTCTAAAATATGTACCCGTAGGAATCGATGGATTAATGTTGGATCACGGACACGGTAACGACCGTTCAATTGACATACGAATGTATGAGAATCTAGGCGCACCTTTATTGAGTGAATACCATGTGAGATCGCACAATAATTCTATGATGAATATGTATTCAGACACATTATTCGTGGATGGCCCTAGGCAAATGCCAACTGAAGACACCAACAGACCCTCGGGTGAGTAAATCACCCAAGCAGCGGAAGCTAAGTTCCATGTATGATGACTGGCTCCATATGTGAATCCTATGTAGACCAAAGACTCCATTGACATCTGCCAACAAAAGGGAAAACTTGATAAGTAAGTCAAAGACAAAAAAAGGGGAAAAGGTGTATATACACTAAATTTACATTAGTATACAAAGGGTTTCTCCTAAGCCTAGGGCTCAAGTGTAATACCTTTTTAAGTAGATCCCATTTCTGGGCTCAGCCAATTTATTCCCTTCGTAATCTTCCAACTTGTAGGCTCCTTTTTCTAAAACATGTCGCACGATATAAGGACCGTGCCACATGGGTTTAAACTTGCCTGCCCCTAGCGGTTCTTTGGCTTGGTCATACAAGAGGACCAAGTCACCCTCAGCATACAACTGGGGACAGAAAAACTTATCGTACTAAACCTTGACACGTTTCTTGTTTGCCTCGATAGCCGTAAAGGTGTCCCGACGCTATTCGTCAAGACTCTCTAGGTGTACAAGGCATCTCTCTAAATCCAAAGTGTGAGGTAGGAGCTCAGCTTCCAATTTGAGAGAAGGGATTTTGCATTCAACGAGAAGTATCGACTCCACACCGTGTACTAACTAAAAAGGAGAAAAACTAGTGGCATTCTTAACCAAGGTTTGGTATGCCTAGAGTGCAGGATATAACATGATGTGTCAGTTGGAATTGCTCCGACTGACTGTTTTTTGCAAGATGGTCCTGAGAGACTTATTGACGACCTCTACTTTCCCATTTTCTTGGGGGTAATAAGGAGATGAGTGATCATGTTTAAACCCTAGCTTAGACACTAGTTATATCATCATTTCATTTTGAAAATGACTGCCATGATTAGTGACAATCTCACTTGGGATACCGAACCAGGCGATAATTTGGTTGAATACGAAAAAAGTTGCAGTCTTCCAATTAGATTTCATGGTAGACATGGCTTCGGCCCACTTGGTGAAGTAGTCGACAACCATGATAATGTGTTGATGCTCCCCAGCCGAAGTTGGGTTGCAATCAACAAAATCTACTCCCCACTTGGTGAAGTGACCAACAATAATGACTGGGTGAAGAGGGGTTGGGTGCGAGCGCATTTTTTGAGTGAACACCTGGCAGGGGTGACACTTCTTAACTGCTTCAATACAATCTTTAAAGATGGTGGGCTAGAAGTAACCGGCTCGCAAGATTTTTTGGGTTGTCGCAAGCCCGGATAGATGACCAACACAAGCACCTTTGTGGCAATCATTAAGGACTAACTCGACTTCCTCATGAGTTAAGCAATGACGTAAGATACTATCTATTCCTCGATGATACAAAGTGTCACCGACGATTGTATACATTTTGGCTTGGTATCTAACACACCATCGATCATCTTGCGAGAGATGCTGAGCGAACTTAAATGTTTGAAGATATAAAACAATATCTCCATACTAGGGGTCGGACGACGAGACGAGGAAAATGTGTTCATCTGCAAATGAATCAACATGAATAATAGCTTCGTCTAATCGCGGGAAATCAGATATTATCTTTGCAAAAACTAGTGATTTCTTGGACTTGGCCGAAGCAAAGTCGAGATCAAATTCTTGTAAGATGACAATCCATTTATTATATTTTCCACCTATGATATGTATAGTGAGGATGTATTGAAATGGATTAACATCAACAAGCACAGTAGTTTTTCAAAGCAATACATATCGTCATAAACGTTGGAATGTGTGGACGACAGCCAAAGCTATCTTTTCAACGTGTGAGTAATTACGTTCAGGACCGACTAAATTTCGACTGAGATAGTAGATGACATGCTCGCAGAGCTCATCATCCTCCTGAACTAGAACCATACCAATGGTCTCTTCATACGCGGCGATATACAACAAGTAATCTCTACTATAATTAAGAGATTTCGGCAGAGGGGCCAATACCAAGGCTTTCTTTAAAGCATCAAAAGACTATTGGGCTCACTCATCCCAGATAAACGGGGTGTCTTTCTTCAATAGGAACATGAAACCCTTAGTGATATTGGCATAATTTACAATAAACCGATGCAAAAAGTTATCTTTCCCCTGTAAACCTTGAATCCATCTAATCGTGCGCGGGGGAGGAAACTGAAGAATTGCCTCAACCTTAAGTGGGTCTACCATGATCCCTGTCTCAGAGAATAAGAATCCTAAGAGACAGTTAGATCTAACACAAAATATGCATTTATGAGGATTGAGTCAGATTCTTTAGTAGAGGCATCTTTCAAAAACCAGTCGAGGGTGCATAGCATGATCCACTCTCTTGCGAGAGTGAGCAACAAGATCATCGAGGTAAGCTTCAACTATGTGTTTGAGATCATGAAAATAAAAAGTCATAGCTCGTTGGAAGGTTGCTCCGACATTTTTCGAGTCGAAAGGCATTTTCCGGTATGCAAACGTGCCCCAAGGACATATGAATTCCATCTGATGTTGGTCTTTGGGTTTGATATGGATTTGGTTATAGCCTGAAATTTTATCCATAAAAGAAAATATTTCACTTCCCGCACACTCATCGAGAATCTGATCAATGAAAGGTGTGGGGAAGTTGTCTTTAGGATAGGCCTTGTTCAGGTCATGAAAGTCCATACACACGTAGATGGTTCCTTGCTTTTTATTCATGGGAATGGGGTTGGATACCCATTCGGTCAAGGGAACCGGGTAGATAAAGATGACATTAAGTAGCTTCTCTACCTCTGCCTTAATATCGGGGGCCTTCCTAAGATTAACAACTCTAAGATGTTGTCGAACGGGTTTGGCATCCGGGTAAGTCTTAATCTCATGTTCGACAATACGGGGGTTGATCACTGGAATCTCTTCATATGACCAAGTGAATACGTCTCGAAATTCTTTGAAGAGGTTGGTGTAGATCAAAATCTCTTCTGGCGAACAATCTGCACCTATATTTACATTTTCGATCTTGCCAGGGGTACGAGAGGTATTGATCTGGACGGTAGGAGAAATATTTTCCATATTCCCTTTGACGTAAATGAAATGTGTATCAAGTGGGACTACGGCGTGATCGACTGTAGATCTAAAATCATCTTGCTCAATTCTTTCAAGACTTGGGAGAAAACAAGATCGATGATGCATATAATCGTCCCAAGGTCTCTTGGAAAAATTCATGGCTTCAAGGATGGCTTCATTTGAAGGCAAAGTCTCATCCAAGAAATCATGTGAACAAGATAATGAAGTGGACCTCACAGGCTTAAGAACTATATCTTCCTCGACCATCTGTGAGGGAATAGGATCGGGATCGACAGAAGAGTCAAGGATAGCTTGATATGAAATCTCTGCTGTCGATAGTGGCATAGCCATGCTAGCATGAGATTGACCTTCAATCAACGAAGTCGGAGAAGGTAGGGTCCAAGGGTCACTAAAATAAGAAGAGAGTAAAGGGATGGACCTTTCTACTGAAGCGGGCATATTGGACATGGCCTAAATGTGGTGAGTCGGTGTCGAGAATTCAAAAGTACCCATGAGGGAAGAATAGATTTTGACACCGATATTCTCAGTTGTCAGCTGAGAATTGTCGACCACAGGGATCGACGGTCCAACAAATGCATTCAGGATAGAGTACGCAAAGGATAAATTGGTGATCATCACAATCTCCCCCTGATGAGGAAAACAAAGCGTGCAAAAAATGGACGATATGACGATGACCATAGAATAAGTCCAATTGTGACCTAGTAATAGGTTATAATCGAGAGGTGCATCAACTACCTCTACTTCCACCTCTACCATTTTCCCACCTAACTAGATCGGAAAGGTCGGGAGAATACCATGAGGGTGGAAGGAATGACCATAAAATGCGGTCAACATGGTCGATGAATTTGAAAGGGTTGGAGAACCAATAGCTTTCCAGCAGACTAAGGACATCACGCAAGTGGTAGCACCTTCATCAACGACTTCTCGTTTGATGGTATATTTAGAATACTCCATGTGGATTTGGAAAGCCACATGGTAGGGTAAGCGAGGCTTCATGTCCATGACAACAAATTTGATGATCTTTGAGCCAATAGGTTCTAGAGCTCCTAAGGCAGAGAGTAAGGCATTCCTCTATGATAAACACGTCTGGAGTACATCCAAAGCAGACATCGCGCAAGGTGTTTGGCCTAGATCGTCAACAATAGAGTAGTTATGGGCGGCTCTAGCATTAGGGTTATGGGTAGAGTGCTTGAATATTCCTTTCAAAATACGAGGCAGTGGCTCTGGTTTCTCGATCTGTAAATTTGTCTCCCAGGGTGGAGGAGGAGCTTCTAGGCTCGTACTAGCTTTTGAAGAGCCGTAATCTCGAGAGCAAGTGGCTATATCGATTTTTTCGTCGACCATATTGATACAAACACGGTCGCCATCTTGTGATGGTGGGTTTTTACTGCCACCAGGCGCATTTTCGGCGTTCGAAGAACTCAAGGCTAAGTGTTGGTTGTGAAGAAAAGGATTCGTTAGCACAATGGGAGGAAGATTTAAAAGCCTCACAGCCTCCGCAAGTTTGGGGTATAAGTGTGTAAGGTGATCATCTGTACAAAGTTTACAAGGAAACTTAACCTTACGCTTTTCTTTCGTGCCCTCTCCAACATTATCATTCTTTTTTCCATTATTATTCTTGTCCTTGGGTTTATTCTTCCCACCTCTATGATTATTTCGACCTTTTTGTTTATTCCCATCTGCTTGTTGGTCACCATTTGGGTTTTTTGATGACTGCACAGAATGTTCATCCATCAATTAGGTGAGTTTGGAGGATCCAGATGAAGCTGGTCCTCTGGCAGACTTCGTTGCCGAGTCTGCAGATTTTACATTGGTGGACCCCACAATGCCATTGGCATGGGGCCCAGGACCCTATCTAGGATCATGAGTCGACTGCGGTGTGTCGGGAAGAAGGTGTTATAACATCCCATACTGGGCATAGATCAAATCGAATTGTTGGGCTCTAAAAATGGCCTCTTCTTCGCTGAAGACCCCAGAAGTAGCAACATCCTTTGAAATAGGAGCATGCAAAGGATTTAAAAAAAAATCTAAAAGAAAGGTCGTGGGTATGGGAGTCTTAACTAACCATCTTTGCCTGCATCATTCTTGGATATTGTCTGAAATATGAGTGCTGGAACCCTGGCGTAAAGTTGACAAAAGTTCAAGGCCAACATTGTAACGAATGGGTAGTTGAAAATAGTTAAGAAAGGCTAGCACTGATTGTTGAAAAGACCCATATGTCCCCCTAGGTAGCTCAATATACCATTATGACACAATCCCGATAAGAGTGCACTGAAACAATCATAATCTAATAGAATCATGATTCAAAGAATTCGATGAGCACCAGAGATGAAAAGTAGTGACGTGATCACCAGGGTCCTCGCCATTCTTACCCTCAAACTTTGGAATGTCTGACGGAAGCTTGGTGGGGACAGGGGGCCATGTGGGATCATGACTCACTAGGTCTTTCATTATTTTAGACAAATCTGGCAGATTAAGCGTGGCTAGAAAGGGAATACAGGGTTGTGATACCTGACCCCAGCCTCTCGCAAAAGACTGAGTATTAGGAGCCGCATTCCATCCAGGATTTTGGTAAGGACCAGAACCTTGTCCGAAATTAAAATACCCTCCTCCGGGCGAATTCATGAAATATGGATTGGGCATCATTCCAGCAGGAATGTTATGATAAGGGTTATGAAAATTGTCCCCAGTTGGATTAGCTCCAAACTGAGGGTTGTTGAAACTGTCCCCAACTAGATTAGATCCAGGTTGGGGGTGCCCAAGACATAATACTGACCTCCTCCAAGTGGGAATCTGGAGATTGAAATGGATTCGTTATGCCAAAAGTATTGATCAAATTCGGCACTGAGGGGATAGTGATATAGGGTGGAACTTGTCCGCCAACTTGGTTGTTCCATCCAACCGTAGAAGGATTAGACCCGGGGTTAATGAAGGGGACACTTCCTACATTAATATTCACTTGGGGAATATGATAGTTACCAAATGAAAAGGGATTGTAAGGAGGTGTAGTGCCCCCATGTCCAAGGCTAGCGTTATGGCCAGCAGCTGGGATGGCAATCGAAAACTGCAAAGTGAAACTTGGTATACCATAAGAAAATGGACTAGCAGCCATGGGGATGGTCTGAACATTGTAACTCGGCGAGTGGCCAAAACCCCCAAAATGGTTAGAGGCAAGAGACGAAGCATTGACTATGGGTCGAGCCATAATACCGATGTAGGCCTCCAGCACTACAACTGTAGCGGCTGCAGGTGTCGAAGGAGTGCAATTAGCTATAGTGGGATTGGGAGTTGATGAACTCCTAGTGTTCTGAAGACTAGACTCAGTACTAATCCTTGTGGGATGATAAGTCTAAAAAGTGGATGTGTGTGTACCACTCTCGATAACTCTATACCTTTTAGAAGGAAATATCTCGAAAACTGGTGGTAACTGTAACAATCGACGGGACCTGCGAGGAAGCTGGTCCGACTCCACGATGACTTATGACTCTCAACAAATAAAAATATATCCTAAGGCCAACTAGTAATCAAAGAGCATGCCTCATCCAAGAGGGACCTGAGACTCCCTGCTAAAGTTTGGAGGTAACAGAATCAGTTATAAGGGCCCTCGTAGGCTTAACAACTAGTTGGTAATATCCCCCCGGAGAGGTAATCCTCCATAAAGGTTGTGTGTTGTCTGACCCCTATCTGACTCATGATACAAGAAGAATAACCCCTTCAAGTAACCTATGAGAAACCTAAGTCAAGCAACTAATCAACCACTGTATAACCAATGCACATGCGAACAATTGTAAGTCTGTATTACTGTATTGGCAGGGTAGCAAAGCCCGAAACCTTGAAAGTACCGCCTCTCACAGAGGTATGGATACTAACAAGATCCAAAAATACGAATAAATCCACAGAAATATCTCTGACACTAGGTGAGTATCCAGGGGTTATCCCTTCAACAAACTTCACGCGACCTCGTGCTTAACTTCGGTGTGAGCAGAGCCTCTTGATATTACCAATTATATAATGGATTTCTCAACTCCCTGTCTCACACACATACGTTGATTTAATTGCCTTGGAGAAGTTTACTCACAAAATCCTATTCCAAGGCACTAAATCCTAGGCTAGTTTGTGCACCCTAAACAATAAAATCGTCACTAATTAATTTTAGTTTAAAGCGTAAATTTTATTGGTCGTGATTACTCAAAAAGGTATGGAAATGAAACTCATGGTGTTATGACTCTACATGAAAATAAAAATAGATATAATGCAAAGCCTAGCTTTAAATTTTTAGTGAGTGATATGCTAAATAAAAACAGTGCAATCTTCAATTTTAACTCTGCAACTTAGAAGTAAAATGCAATATTTCGCTAAATGTGCTAAGCTAATGATAATGGTTCCAAGACAAAAATACCAACCAATAAAAAATTCCTATTTTTTTGTATTTTCAATGTATTAAAAAGAAAATGCATGGACTGATAAGCGACTTGATATATAACTTCTGTTGTGTATAAAAGCAATCACTCGAGCAGAATACCAAGCAGCTAAGTAGACAACCCAACTACCAAGGAAAAATAAAAAATGGAAAACAAAGAGAAAGACATCACCCAAAAATTCAACTCCAAACAGGTTTCCTGTCATCCCAGATAATCTCAACAGGCACCATAAAGACCTAAAAAGGCTCAGTGATCCTCAAAACCTACCCAGCAGTCACTAAACCAAGCAAGAAAGCAAGGGGAAGTGGTATACGTGATTGTTCAAGAGGAAAGGGTGTATATACGCTTATGGATGTGAGACAACAAGCATGTACACATGAATTTCAAGGAAAAAAGGGCGTATATGCTTTAAAACAAGGCCAGGCAAGGGTAAAAGGCTGAAAACTCAACCCTAGAGTGAATAGAATATGTCCAGCAGTGATACGAAAAAAAACACAAAGGAAAAAGAGAAAGGTAAGAAGAAAAAGGTACTTCAACCCTTAGAAGGAATATTTATCCCCAGTATGGTCATCATTTCTGTTACAAGGGAAAAAATATCTATGGCCAAGGGTAAATCACAATAGACAGGTATGACTGCAGAAATCAACTCAATTCCAACATGTGCTATATAAACTAATGTGCAATACGAGGAAGAAGCCTACCTCGATCCAATCATTTGATGTTGTTCCATCGTTGAACACTTTGACCCAAAGATTTACACCTGCAAGAAGTTCTCAATAAACAAGAAATGCAAGTATATAGCAACAATATATAAAATGAGTTAGCACATCAGATAGCACAATCCATTAATAAACATTACAAACATGCCCATGGATAATAATCATATATTTTCAATATATTGATAGGATGGGAAAGGAGTATTTCTATTAATAATTGATCAACAGAAGTATCAACATTATAGACTTTCGTTTCGGCACGGTTCGAAACCAAGAAACCAAGTTCCTTCCAACTGGGTCTCCAACCCTTCAATGCTCCACCAAGGGAAAGCTCACAACAAAGAGGTAATGAGGTCCTCTCGACAATAAGGAAAGAGATTGGGGGCTGAACACTGTGTTCATACTTGAGGGACAAAGGGATGCAGACTCAATATGAAGTAATTTCTCCAGAGTAACTTTTCTCTCAAAGTTGAATTCTTTCTCTCCTTTTTTCATAGCTTGAAATTGTGCTTTTATAGCCTCCATAATGCAACTGAAGGGTCGAGTTGAAATGTTTCTAGTATATGGAAGGCCAAATATCAGAGATATTTTGTCATGACATGGAAACCCGACCTCATTTTATATTTTCTGGAACAAATCTTGATATACGCGAGCTGTAGTGGAGAAGCAAGCATATACGCATCTTGCAAAGCAGTTAGGGAGTGTATATGTGGGAAAATATATATTTTTGGCTCTGGAATTATCAAAAGGGGGTTGATAAGTCTTCATAGGGAAATGGAAAAAGGCCCTCTGTGCAAGATATCAATGGTGAGGAAAATCTTGCTATAACAGACTTAAAAAATTGTTAAGGGATGAGACTTGGCCCTTCACTTAGCTCAACACCCTGAACCAAGTGAAGAATTTGATGATCAAGATAATCCTCTTTCAACTCTATTCTATATTGAAAATCAAGATCTTTCTATAGCTCAACATCCATGGTACATAAATCTGGTGTATTACTTGCAACATCAAAGATGCCCAGATAACTTGGATCCTCACTAGAGAAGAAGACTCCACCTCGAATCTTCCAGGTATATCATTTTGGGAGACTTCTTGTTTAGAAGGTCTGTTGATGGTTTATTACTTCGATGCGTGAATGATTAAGAAGCACATAAATTGTTACAGGAAGCTCATGGATCATCAATTTCTATCATTCATGTTGGTGGCCATTTTTTCTGCTAAAGCTACCACCTTTAAAATTATAAGAAATGGTTACTATTGGCCTTCGATATTTCGATATTCCTATAAATTCGAAATATCTTGTGATAAATGCCAAAAAGTTGTTGGGAAAGAACGTCTTTCTTCCATGCCTCTACAACATGTCCTCCTAGATTTTCCTTTTTCTAAATGGGGCCTAGACTTCATTGGTCCTATCAATCCTCCGTCTTCCATAGGGATTATTTTTATTTTGACAACCATGAACTACTTTACTAAATGGACCGAGGTTGTCCCTATTAAGCATGCATAGGATGAGCGGGTAATTTCTTTCCTAGAAACTAATCTCTTTTCCAGATTTGGTATTCCACTAGAGATCATTACAGATAATGCACCAGCCTTCATTTCTGCAAAGTTAGCTCAATTTTTGGTTAAATTAGGGATCAAACATTTCACTTAATCAACCTATTAACCCTAAGAAATTGAGAAAGTTGAGTCTACTAACAAGAACCTGGTTAGGATCATCAAGAGGACCATAGAGGATAAACCTCGCCAGTAGCACACACTTCTCACTTACGCTCTCTGGGAAGATTGCACTACCACCAAGGAAATCACATGTTGTACTCCCTTTCAACTCACATATGGTCAAGAGGCTATTATTCCCACTGAGATTGATCTTTCCTCTTTATGGTTGATGTTGCATATTGAAGAATTAAATTCTTCCAATGTTCCCTAAAGGATAAATGCACTATTATCCCTGGAAGAACAAATGATTTTTTCCTTAGAAAACATAAAGAGAAGGAAACAAACTTTGAAAAAAGTATTTTAACAGATGAGCAAAAGATGTTGAATTCAATATTGATGAAAAATTCATACTATGGGGCTCATCTCATGCTGAGAGAGGAAGACACTCAAAGTTCTAGAAACTATGGCTAGGTACTTTTAAAATTGCTTTTGTCGTAGGTGCAAACTTATACCTTCTAAAGGATTTGGAAGAACGATTTTTCTCTTACAACACTAATGGTTCCCACTTGAAACATTACATGGAACCAGTTTGATAATTAACGCTTATTTGAAATGACTTATGTACATAGCCTTTTATTTTAATATTTTCTCTTTTTTACTTTGGTTTGTTGAGTTTTTAATTTCTGTTGTTTTTTTTAATTTATTAGAAATAAAGTTTGGATCAGTTTTGCCAAAACAATGTCATTATGTAAGTATTGTTGATCAATACGAAATAAGGTATACACAGTTGTCACGATTTCCCCCTTTCATACTTCGCTGAAATTTCTTTTTTCTTTCAACTCTCTTGTAGGATAGTTGATTTTTCCTTCTTCCCTATTTTTTATTTCCCTTTCTTCCTTCCATCCTGAGTTTCAAAGAGTGTACCAGAAAGTTTCCCCTTAAAATATTTAAGAAGTTTTATATGTGACATATTGTTCTAATTTTATGCATACAGGACCAAATCCCCTCATACGTACCACTTTCCTTAAGTTATTCCCAAAATCTTGTCTCATTATTTCCCTTAAACCATCTTTTCCCCCCTGTTGCATAACTATTCTTCAACAATTTTTATTTATTTTTATCATCTACTTGTCTGTGAAACCAAACATACTGAGTTCTCAATCTATTAGAAATAGATTTCCATGTTGAGTCACCAGTTTGTTGACGCCCAAAAGTGCAACTTAGTACCCATGCCTGCAAGTGGGTTGCAATGCCTTATTATTTATATACGTATACTAAATAATAGCTAGATAGGTGGGATACCCTTGTTTGAATCATGGTGAAGAAGAAACACTTCTTTAATTAGCGTTCATGATGACTTTATTAAGCATATTACAGTTTGGGAAAACACAAAAATATGAACAATTTTCCACATGCATCGATGATTATAATGGCTGACAATTTAAAAGATGAAACAAATTAACAACAACTCCACTCACAACTGCTACACATCTTCTCTGGCATATGGTTAAAGTTTGGACATTGAATTACACTCACATTGTTTATAATATGTGGCATTCATGGTATATTACATTTATGGTATTAGTTATGCTTGGTGGACAATTAGTTGTGATTTATAAAGTTGTTTTGAGTTCAAACGATCCTTGCAAAGTGGAATTTGTTATAAATGAATATATAACATGTAGTGTTATGGTGTTGGTATTAAACTATGGTAAAAGAGGGTTATTGTTTCAATATGGAAGTGACATGGTTGATTCGTATGGTTGATTAATGCGCTTAATAGAGTTTGGATGTATTACACCCTAGCTATGGTTGATGGAAATTAATGAGTGGGTGGAGAAGTGACATGCATTTACTGCATGTCGTTCTTACCCTCCTCGAGTTCACCACCTTCACCTTGTCGCACATTTGGTTGTTCTAGTTAGTTTTCCTCTATTTTGCTCGGGAGTGGAGAATAGTGGCAATATTTGGTCTTTTTTGACACTTTCCTCATAGTTATGGTGACTCTCTCCCTTCCATTCATCATTCTAGCCTCGCTTTGGATAGAATATTTGTTTGGCTCTTAGAATTCATATGCAGAGTACTTTCTTTTTGAAAGATATGGTGGTTGGATGTGTATTCTATCTATGCAAATGATATTGGTTGGAATTTCAAATATTGAAAATTGGAATTTGTTTTAAATGCTCCTTCATGTTGAAAGTATTTGATCATGGTTGCATCAGGGTGGATGATTGGTTATTGTTGATCCTGGTTGTTGATAGGGTTATAGCATTTTTTGTTTGTTATCACCCATGTCCCGAAATAGAATTATGGAGGTTTTTCTTATGGTAAGAAAATGATACAGTCGGGTTCTGGGTTCTCTTTGTGGTTATTGTTACTTCCTTCTCTACTCATGAGAAGTTGTTTCCCTATTTAGTTTCCATTTCACGGTTCGAATGAAGGAAAAGTAGGGTTTTACCTCATGTCCACCTTGGATGACTATGTCAAACTTTGTTGGAGATTTTGGTTTTATGTTATAAACCCCACTTGCGAAGTTGTTGCACTCACATATTGTTCAGAACATGTTCTCCCTTATCATGTTCGTTGTGAGCCTGGACTTGGATTGTGAATTGGTTATGCATTAACCTGACAGTACAAAGATTCATTACTTGCATATTTTCTTGGTCCATGGGTTGATTACCTACATGAATTGTGGTAATTAGATAGTGAATAAAAGGAAAGAACATCAAGGTTTCGAACCCAGACTGTCACATGGAAAATACTGGAGGTAGTTACCAGTGTCGTATGTTGAGTATTGGTTGGCCTATGTTACACTCCATTGCTTGTTGGGTGTGTTCTATTTTTAATGGAACAAGTCTGTTGATATTTCTCATACAAAAAGAACTCTGCAAATAAAACAAGTAAATTGTATAGTGGAAGAAAAATTGTAATAGTTGTTTTCGCTCGGTGATGATTGAAGTCATTTGATTTTGGGGAAAAAAGGAAAGCAACCAGTTAATAAAATAAAAGGTCTCAAACCCAATCCATAGTACAGAGATTTGATTTGGTTGATACAATGTTAAAGTTTGATGGCATGTTCTTTTTATCATCCTCTTCATGTTTGTTCTAAGCGCTTTGTGCATAATCGTTGATAATTGGTTATTGAAAATATGTGTATAAATTGTGTTGTTGTTCGAAGAAGAAAGATAGGATTTGACTGACTGAGTTTGACAGTCCTAGAGTTTTTCTTTGGGTTTGATATAGAAGTTGTTGTGTTTTTTACTTTGGGATTGCCTACAGTTTAAAATGTTTTTGGCAATTAAGAGTATGTCATTTCTAAAGATTAAATGCTATTTTATTTAATAGAAAAGTATCCATTTCATTTCCCATTCATTATATCATTTTTTTCTCCTTACAAACCCACCATCTTCCCAAATTCATTATAATTCCCTGTTTTGTTATTGTAAATGACATTTCAAAAGAAATAATAAAAATGAAGTGGGAGTGACTAATGTTTAATTTGGAAATGGAAGTATTATTTTGATGTTGCTTGAATAGTATATGCTAGTGGTTCCCATCCATGCTACCCATGTTTTTGTTCATTACCATCCCCTCATCTTCCCAACAACCCTCTCATTCCCTCTTCAATAGCAATTAATTATTGATTTGAATATTATGATGAATGGATTGCTTGTGATGTAGGAGCATCGTAAGCAGTCAAGTGAGCATAGAGGCAAAGGATAGCTGGAAAATGCAACACGCATTTTTCACGTTTTGAAATGTTTTGAAAGTTAAGGGGGCGGATATTAATGTAATAGTTAGGAAGATGGCATACTTTCATTTATATCTTGGAGGTTGTAAACAGATCTTGAGAGATTTCTCTCATCTATAAAACATTAAGGCATTTATGCATAGTTAATGAAAGTAGGTAGGTTTGAATTGATAGATTAGACAGTTTAGAAGAACAAGAGGGAAAATGGATATAGACACCCTCGTCTTTGTATTATTGTATCATGAGATCATTGTAACATTAGCATAGAGCAGAAGGATAAAGCTGTAACAGAGAGTTGTAGAGAAAGACCCATGTACAAGAGCTTGAATTAATATAAGAAGCTTTGAATCATATTTCTTGGTGTTATGATGTTTTCTGGTTATACATGGTGAATGGTATGCTTACAATGGTTTTATTCTTTCTGTTATGCATTTGTTTTAATACTCTGTGTATGTATGATTTCATATTGAATGTTTGAAGTCTGAGAGAGAAAGATAATGAATTTCAATTGTTTCTCTTCCTAAGTGAGAGAGTTCCTGCAAGGAGTGTAGTGAAACGTCCACAAGGAGTGCAGTGAAACGTCCGCAAGGAGTGCATTGACAAAGGTTCAGATTCTTTATCTCTAGAATCTCAGCAGGGATATCGTTGTTCTCATTCCAGCAGAAGTGCAGGAGAAGCACACAGAAGCCATGCAAGGTGTGTGCAGGCTAGTTGAAAGCTTAGAACTTATCAACCAAGGGGAGAGTTGAAGGACTGCTATTGCAGAGAGAGTGCACATAGTCAAGAGGTCAAATACTTAGAGGTATTTGAATGGGTTCCGCAAGGAGTGCGTGCAGGAGTTCCTTTTGAGACTTGAGTTGCAAGTGAAAGATCAGAAGGGTTAACACCTTTGAACACTTCAAAGGAGACGAAGGTCGAAGTCATCCAACAGAAGTTAAGTTCCCTCGGAAGAACATTGGTTCATTTTGTAGGAGCTTTCAAGGAGGAAACGAGCGGTCGTAATTCTCCGTGGAGAACTCACGAAGTCGTGAGGGCCATAGGATCCAGAGAAGTTGCAGGGTGGTTAGAGGCCGACGAACTCATCACTCCAGGATCCAGAATCAACGTGGACCGTTGATCGTGATTTTCACAAGCCGGCAAATCATTTTGGCATTTTGGGGATCCTGACAATAAGGATATAAGCGTAGTGGAACGAAAGTCCCGAAGTCGCGAGTTGCGATAGGAGTTGGCGTGGAGTTTCGGGATTTCGGCACTTCAGGTGTCAGGAAACGGAGGAGGCAGCGCTTTTGGATCAAGAGTTCCGAGAGCCAGGAAGAGTGACAAGTGGTAGGAGTCCATATCATAAATAAAAGATAGCGGAGGAGACAGGTGGCGTACTTGTCGCCAGGCGGAGTCAAACTTCGTTAACTATTTTGGGGGTTCGTAGGTTGGAGATCCGGAAGCCTTGCATCAGGATTCATGAAGTCGCGAAGTCTGAATTTCCAAATTGGTGCAAAGTTTTGTGAGAAGCCAGCCTTTGCTAACTACATTTTAGTGAATCGACATTTCAGGTTTCAGTAGTAGAGGACCGAGGAACTCGACAATAGGGATCGCGAAATTGCGAAGACTTGAAGTATCGAATTTGTGAAGGGCGCGATGTTATTGGGGTCAAGGATATTTGGGTTGACGCCTGGAGTTTGTTCTCACAGGCTCAATTCATAAGGACCTGTGGATACATCGTGAGTGTATGCGATATTCCTCGAGGGGAAATCAAAGAGTCAATCAGACTCTAGGGAAAATTTAGAAAGATCCTGCATGGACCTCGACCCGAGGGTTTGGGGGTCCGTGTCATCTTGTATGCACTTCTTTTTAGAATGATAGAGCCAACCTTTAATTTTATTTAGGTAGGGTTGATGCATGAACTGTCGATATTTTTCATAACTAATTGGAACATTTATTTCGGATGACCTTTTTCAGTAGAGACAATAATGTCAGAGGTAACAGAGGAAGGGGAAATTGGCAGAGGGGTCACATAAGACCTTGGTTCTCTATACGTTTTGATGTTGAGCCCCAAGAATTGAACCATCTTTTCCAAGTTGGGTTCTTAAACCTAGTAGGCCAAGGAATCCTACAACCTCGAGCCTGTGTAGGACAAGGGAAAAGGAATAGCCACTCACTCCAATTCATCCAAATAATCTTCCAAATCAGTATCCTCTTGCCTTCATCTTAAGGATGAATGTTCTCATGTTATTAGTGTAGTTCAACCTTAAGGCTCTAACTATTCAAAGGCTGCCACAAAAAAATCAAAAGGGGACAACAGTGAGAAGAGGCCTAATGCCTCTCATAGAAAATATGGATTTTGATGATGATTAATGTGGTTTTATATGTTGAAAACAATATTTTTACTTTGATAAAGTTTTGGACAACAAGAATTTTTAGGCATTATTTTTGGGACAACATGGATATGATCAAATTATATTGGGTTGATATTAAAAATATTTGGTCATAATTTTGAAAATGGGAGTTACAAGGAAGGTATATTTGAAATATTATGACTGATTTTTATATTTCATGTTTCATGGTTATTAAAAGAAATAACTGGGAGTCACAAGGGGTCCCACCTATTTAATTATTATTTAAGACCCTTATTTATATATTATTATTATTTATTGTCTCAAACTAATTAGTTAAGTTAATTTGACTTAACTAAAGAAAGGTAGTTGAACTACCATAACTTATTGAGGGGGAATAAAATCTCAATGAAGTGAAGATACAAGAGGAGATAATAGAAGGAGGACTACAACCATAAGGTTTTCTCTATGCTAGTGAGATACTTTCAACTTTCATTCATTCTAAGTTTACTAGAAAGATTAATCCTCCTGATGATAGCAGGGTCTTATTGAAGGCAACACGATTCAAAAAATCGAATCACATATTTCAACAACTTGTTTTAAAGGTGTATTCTTTATATTTGACAGTCTGTTTATTTTTGTTTGTGCATGAATTGATTTTCATTACTAATAAATAATATCCTGCAAAGTCAAGTGACAACATTTTGTTACAATCTGATCCAGATCTTTAGTTTTGGTTTTCTTCTTGATTGTCAGAGTCTTTTTGTATGGTGCCCATTGAAGGCTTCTAAATTTGATTTTGGTCCCTACCCCCGCAAGAGTTTGTAGAGAGAAATCATTTTTGTATCTCACAATGAAATAAATGAAAAATATGATTATTATTTATGTCTCACACATGTGTTTTAATGATCTGATTCATTCTTTTTCTTTCCATATATACATTTGTATAATTTTTGTACACATTTAAGTAACTTTGTTTAAGTTTACTTCTTTTGCATTGATATATACAACACATAAAAACCAACCTTATTCCTTTGTAATTAATACATGTGGATTAAGCAATTTGTTTTTAGGATATAAACCCCATGTGACATTCCCAAGTATCTTGTCTTATCTCGACAAGATCTGAAACTGCTTGAGTAAGGTTTTCTATACCTTTTCCTCAACACACATGTTTTGTTGCCTATTTTTAGTTTTCATTTCCTTCAAATTAAGAAATGTTCATGAATCCATAGATTAATGTGATCCTTTGGTTCAGTCCATTTCATCACTAGTTTGATCCTCATCATCTGTAGGTTTTCAAACTTCTGTCTCTTTGGTTCAAAAACCTTCTAAGTGTGTTACTTGATTGTTTTGGGATCTAGTTCTTTAATTTGGAGGTTGTTTATGTTGCATTAAGCCTTGTTTTTTGAGTCTCTTGGTATTTTGATCCTTTGAGCATACTCTTGAACTCTTTTGGAATTTTTTCAACTTGGAATTAATTAATTTTTTTGCTAATTGGAATTTGAAATTTTATACATTGGTTTTCCTTTACTTCACATGTTATTTCTTATTTGAACAAGTGTTGAAAGAGTCTTTGTGTTTGGATTCTTTTAGCCTAGTTGAGTGCTTGTTTTATTCATCTTGTTTACTTTTGGGTTCTTTGCAAGTGTCATTGAGTCCTTCCATTTTGATTCTAAGTGAAATAAAAGAAGAGTCTATTTTGAGTTTTCATGTAAATTGAAAAGAAGAAATTTTTCATTTTCCATCACTTTCGGGATTTCATCCTTCCCCCATAAGGGACTACGGGGTGATAATACATTATTCATCACCCCCCTACAATTTTTTAGGGAGAAATAGTCACCCTGTCTACATGATTGGAGGAGCGATAGTCTCTATTTTGAGTGAATCTAGAGCCTATTTTACCTCTTTTTTGTCAGTTCTTTGTCTCAGACATTTACATTAGAATCCTCCATGCTTTATTGTGAGTGTGATGATTGAAGTTTTATGATTATCACATGTTTTTTTTCCTCTTTTGAGTTTTCATTTCCTTCAAATTGAGAAATGTTCATGATTCCCTAGGTTAACTTGATCCTTTGGTTCAGTCCATTTCATCAGTAGTTTGATCCTCATCATCTGTAGGTTTTGAAACTTCTGTCTCTTTGGTTCCAAAACCTTCTAAGTATGTTACTTGATTGTTTTTGGATCCTTTTCTTTGATTTGGAGGTTGATTATGTTGCACTAAGCCTTGTTTTTTGAGTCTCTTGGTATTATTATCCTTTGAGTGCACTATTGAACTCTTTTGGACTTGTTTCAACTTGGCATTAATATTTTATGTTTTCTACTTAAACTTTGAGGTTTTATATGTTGGAAATACTGAGAGGAGGGGTGAATCAATATTACCTCTTTTTAAACAATTAGTAATTACTTTTTTATTGTATTAATCACCACAAATATCAACAATGGACTTGTATATAAAATCAATTATATAAATGTAATTAAAAATAATTTACAAGTTTCTATAAAGAATAATCTGAGATAGTGAAGGACAACAATCCTTTTTAGAGCACCAACTATAGGAGACAAAAACCACCTTCTTCAAGGCAACAACCCTAGGAAGCACCAACTCCCTTGTATTTAGGGAACCAACCCTAGGAAGAACCAACTCCCTTGTATTTAGGGAACCAACCCTAGGAAGCACAAACTCCCTTTTATTCACACTATACTTAGTAAAGGATGTGAATACTTCCTTGTTCTTTCCTTCCATCCTCATTGCATAAATATCATTAGTTCTTCTTCTTTGGAATCTAATTCTTCTTTTTGGTCTTTGATCTTAACTGCAGAGACAGTTCTTCTTCACTCTTGTTTCTTGCTTATATAGTATTCCTACTGGTGTGAGCATTGAAGAATTGTGTCCCTTTGTTTTGGACCATTTCACCTCTTCATTTAAATTAATAGTAATAGCATTTGTCTTTTAATTTAGAATTAATATCTCCTATTTTATTCACCCATTTAACGTGAAATCTTTTCAATTTAGTAAGAGGGGTTTTTCATAAATTGATCCTAGGTATGGATCAATTTCTTTTAACTCGATCTCATGCCTTTTTTATTTTATTCTTAAGCTTATGTTACGTCCCCAGTTCTCCAACAGATCATATTTGAGCTTTTTTATTAGCTTTCCAATGCATTGGATGTATTTGATCACTTAATATCAATCAGTACATAATCTAGATCATGTATGGTTCAAAATTTATTCCTAGCAGAGGAAACAATCTCCCTCTGTATGTTAAATTCACACAGATGCACTTTCAGGACCTCTATTCCATATGACCATAGGCAGTGTCTAAGCACTAATCCAAATGAGTTCTTAATCACTTATCAAGATTGACAGTCATGTTTTATTTGCATGTTTAAGATGGACGGTTCTTGTTCATTTTGAGAATTCGGGGTTTCGGAACTTAGGCCATTGCAATATTCCAACTCTTTTGGAGAAAATTATATCGAAGTGTGTATCAACACTCCCTTCTTGATAACCTATATATGTCTAGGAGCTGGGACCATAGACTTAGGCACAAAGGAGCTCCCATTGTCCGGGTATTCGGTTATTCATGACTTCGGCCTTCGGCGCTTCAACAAGTTTTGTTGGTAGTAGAAGTTGGTTATCCTCGAAGGATGTACTCCCGAAGTGACGTTTCTTGTTGACGTCACTACTGATGTAGCACTAGCTGAGTGGTTGCCACAATTCACCATGATTTATGACTTTTACAATCCTTATGTGCCACATAGACCTTGACACTTGTCACCATTTGATTGGGCCACGTGTCATATTCATTTTTTTCCACATGTCTTACTTCATGACTTCAGTACTTCGTGTATTCATGAGTTTTGACACTTTTGTATTATCCTTCGATTATTTCTGAAGTTTTGAATATATCTACCACCATAGATTTTCGATTGTCTTGATCATATGGCATTCATTTATTCTGGAACTTCGAGGTTCAAGAGTTCTTGGTTTATCTAAGTTGTTTATCGCCGAAGTAGGTCAAGGCTAGATTTGACCACCTTCTTCCTTGGAATGTTTTGAACAGATCAACGGTTGACATGATTTATTATTCTTCCTCTGATTCGACAGGAGTTCGTGACTTCGGGGCTCCAACCTTCGGGTAAACTTACATGTTTTGATGGAGTGGTCAACGTTGTTGATTAATTGGGTTGGTTTTCATTGATGTCAACCCTTGAAGCAAGTCCGGTAGAAAATTTGGGTAGCCCCAACAGTATGATTAAGGGACTTCAGTTTGATTGATGTATAATGCTATGAAGTTTAATATATTTGTAGGTAATACTATTCTAGATGGATAATACATGTCATGCCATTTTCGGTGATATGTGAAACTTCACATAACTCCTCACGGTTAGAGAGTTATGGCATGGTGAATTTTGAAAACCCTCATGAGTTATCTAGAAGGTCAAATAAGTCAAATTAATTCTAGAATCTCCTAGAAGAAGTTGACTAGTCAAGTGGGTGAAACTAGGAATTAATAATGGATATAGTTGTTGCATCAAGAAATACATTAAATAATAAAGTGGTTGCAACAAGAAGTTACTTAATAGAAAAGAAGTTGTGAATTGACTAATTATAGAAAAGTTAGTTGCAACAAGAAGTTGTGAGTAAAGATCGATTATTTAAATAATAAAGTAGTCAAAGTGGTTGCAAAGAGAAATTATTTAAATAATAAAGTGGTTGGTGATTTTACTATTTATGGATAATTTAAAGTGGTTGAAAAATTAATTAATTAATTAAATAATAATTTAGTTGCAACTAGAAGTGGAGAATTTACTATTTGTAGCAAAGTGAGTTAGAAGTGGACAAGTGGTTAGAAGTGGGTTGGCCCTAAAATAAGGAAAGTGGGTTAAGTTGGTTAGAAGGTAACCCCTTGAGGAAGCTACATGGAATTATATATAAGAGAGAAAGGATTTCCCATGAGAATGTATTGAATATAATTGAATATTTATTTTGTGAAAGGTTATTTGGGAAGGTATTATTGATAGAGAAAATTCTGGCAGAAAAATCAAGGCAGGAAAACTACAGCACAAAAAGTGCGGCAGGAAAAGTGTGGTAGAAAAATCGCGGCAGGAAAAGTGCGGAAAAAAAAGTGCGGAAGAAAAATCGTGGCATGAAAAGTGCAGTAGAAAAATCGTGGTAGAAAAAGTTCGGCAGAAAAATCGTGGCAATAGAATCGTGACAACAAAACCACGGTAGCAGAATGCTACAAGAATAAAAATGTATTGTTTTCATATGTGTAGTTTTGAATTTATGAATCTGGTTGAGGGTTTACTTCGTAAATTTGTTGGATTCCCTCTTGGAAGTTTAAGGATTCCTATAGAGTTGATCTGAGGCAAATCTACTAAAGTTTAGTATTGGTTCATGTTTGAGGGAGTTTGGTTGAGGTATGTTGTTGAAGTTATTGGTACATATAGAGGTTGTATAAAAGTGAGTTTCTAGTACATAGTTTGAGGTACAATATTGTGGTATAGTGTTTGAGGTATATGTGATTAGATCATATTGGTTGATGAGTATACAGTGGCAGATTTCAAAGAATAGGTTGTGACAATGACATATTCAATTTCTACATTTGACACTTATATTTCAGGGCAGTTGGACGGGGCAAGGATAGGTGGTTGTAGCTGTTGGATTACTGAGAGGGGGGGTGAATCAGTAATAGAGAAATTTAATCATTTTTCACCATAAAATGCAAGCGTTATATCAATGTAGCATTATCATCCAATAGTTGTAGAGTAAATAAACAATGAACAAATGAGAAATCACACACATACACAGTACACCAGTGTTTTACGTGGAAACCCGAAGTGGGAGAAAACTGCGAAATGCTTTTTCTTATATGTCTTTAAGAATTACATTCACTGGAAGCATCAACTTCCTTTGTTTTCTAGCTGCAACTAGAAGGAGGTTCCAACCCCCTATTTTCTCAAGCTACAACCTGAGGGAATCTCCAACTCCCCAATTCTCTAGCTACAACCAGAAAGAGGCTGCAACCCCCTATGTTCTCAGGCTACAACTTGAGGGATGCTCCAACACCCCAATTCTCTGGCTACAACCAGAAGGAGTCTACAACCCCCTATGTTCTCCGACTACAACTGGAATCTGGCTACAACCACTTGTCCTTGCCCCATCCAACTGCCCTAACATAGAAGTAGAATGATAGAACCACTGTCACACTATCACTATGAGATATACTATTGTAAACTTGTGTTGTATCCTTTTCACCACTTGAAGGAGCAAAAGAAGGATACTTGCAAGTCTAGTTAGGCATACTAGACAGGACAAAGGTTAGTGTATGAATCAAATGACTTAATCACTTGAAATAAACAAAGAAACAAGCTAATAACAATTAAAGAAACAAAACTAAAATGCATAAGGAAATTAGAACCCAAATCAATCAAACAATTGACCAATATCCATGCCACCAATGGAGAAATTATATTAGTGGGAAAACACCAAAGAGAAAGGGGGACTTATGGATCCCCTCTTCCTCCTAGGGAGGGATCTTGAGTCCCCTATGTGAGAGATCTTCTTACAAATGTAAAACTAGAAAGTAAATGGTGAAGAAATTCAAGCTTATTCCCTCAAGAGGTGAGGTGAATAGCTTAATGAGATGATGTTAGTATGCTCCAAGAAGGAAAGAGGTTCCTTGTAGGAGAATAGAGGCATCATAAAAATACAATGAGATTCTTGAATTCATAGTGCACCCATGGCCTCTTTTTATATGAAATATTTGAGGCATTATCCAACCAGTCTTTAGTGTGAACAAGGGGCCCTTTAGGGCACTCTTAGGTCTTTGACCAGCCCCCCACTCAGATTCATCTTAGATTTGAGGGTCAAATCGACTTGGGAGATGAACCATAAGTGGGTGAGGGGATGACAAGAACCATAAATGCGCTATTCATAGGAGTGAGCAGATTTTATCGTACACAGTCGCGCATCGAACGCATGTGCACTCTTTTGGCTTCTTTGGCCTGCGCAGGTGCACACGCTTCCTATAGTGTTTTTGCGCATGTCAATTTTATAACCGGTTGTATATTTTTTTCCCCTTTGGAAATGTATTTTTGGGGCTATGAATGAACTAATAGATGTTTGGAGATGTTGGATTCCTGTGACCATTTGCGGATGAAATTCCAATGATAACAGATGCCCCCTAATGTGTGAGGTTAGGAGCATACGTATAGCCGAAATACATCAATGATTCTTCTACT
>ML821858.1:9938-22763 GCA_009831015.1 Picea engelmannii
GGTGTACTACTAGGTCCACCTCTACATGAAGGTCAACCACTCTTGGGACACAAATGGAAGTTTCCTCATAACTTCCCCTAGCTCTGGAGTCCCCATGTGTATGTGAGTGCTCGACTGTCTCAAAGATCCTTGGGGAGGATAGCTCATGCACCTCCGGATCATAACTCTCCATACTCATCAGTGATCCTGGGTACTCCTCATGCTCCTCCATCAACTGGTACTCCTCTGCTAAGCTACCAACATCCTCTAGAGATGTGATTGTAGGATATAAATGACTCTCTACTAAGATAGATGTAGTGGATCTCTGTCTGATCTCCTCAAGAATCTCCTCTAATCTAGACTATGATTCTTGAAGGGTTGTCTGCATGCCTTTCAAGGATCCTCGTGTTCTCTCCAACTCACGAGTGAGTCTGTCCACCTCCAACTCCTTCTCCCTCAGGGCCCTGTGATACATCTCGCCAATCTCCAATAGGTAGTCCCTGTCCATCAACAACTCCTGGTAGTCTATCCTCATGATATACACTCTCTCCCTGAGAGTATGAAAGTCATCTATGGAAAATTCCCCATATGAACTATCATCTGCCATCAATTCCCCCCAGAAATAATCTGCCACCAATGCATGTGTATCATCAATGCGCCTCATGGCTACCATAATCATGTCCTCACTGAACCTCAACTGTCTTGCCAAGTATCAAGACTCCTTACCACAAACCTGTTGACGTGCTACCTCACACCCCTCACTGCAAAATATAAGGCACTAAACTGCCCCCTATCCACTATGCTACTGGGTCCTCCTGTATGCTAGTGCACATCATCAACAACTGCTAGCTCTCTCCAAACTGTATCCTGTATTAGAAGTTGTATCCTCCTGTGCACTCACCCTGCTACTATAAAATATGCATGGATCCCATACATATGTGTCCAAACATGTGCTATGGCCATCCTGACCAATAAGGAGTGCATCCTCATCACTCTCAACTGGTCCTGGAAGTAAGTGTCCCATCAAACTGTCAGTCTCCCCAACTTGATCAAACAATGGAGTATCCAAAATAATCGGCTCACTCTCCTCATACTGATACATATGTGTAAGGTCAACGGTTTTCAATTCATGTCTCTTCTCTCAGGTCTGTGGATCCATATGTCCCTGGTGTGCATCCCTCACACATGGATCCTCCATCATATCTGAAATGACATTGATATCCTCAAGTGTCATGGCTATCATGGGTGTCTGAAAATATGACAAATTTTTCCAGATACTCTACTATCTTATATGTATTCCATATATACAAAATGGGTCAGATTTGGAATACATATAAGATAGTAGAGTATCTGGCCACCAAAATACAAGATAAAATAATATACATTCTTCCAAAAGCCTCTCCAAGCTATAGAACAAAACCCCAGATGAACCAACTCATAACCTAGCTGAAATATGAAGATCTCCCTAGCACAATGCGTCCCTCATTGGATGAATCAAACCAAGAATTCAGCCTCCAAGAAACAAGTTGTTGAATCCCCTAAGAAAGGTGCCAAACTATAGATCGGGCCAAGGGAAACCCTCTGGTAAAGTCTTAGACTGAATGATGGAGATCTGACGCTCTAGATGGTTGAATCATCTATCTACAGTGCGCCCTCTTGGTTGTAAATAACCAATAATTTGACCTCTAAGAAGATGGCCTCCAAACCCTCTAGAAAAGATCCCAAATTGTAGATTGGGCCACTAGAAACCCCCTGGTAGATTCTCAGGTTGAATGATAGATATTTGACCCTCCAAATGACTAGATCCTTAATCTGTGGTGCATCATCCTCTCTTTGAACATGTTCTAAACTCCAATAAATAATACGACAGAGAAACCTCCTTCGACAAAGGCTAGGAAAGGCTCCCTAGGCCCTATAAAGAATACCCATAAGTCTGTTTGCTCCAAATCCTTCTCCTATGCATGTAATGAACTCCTCTCCTCAATATGGTGCGCCCTCCTGCTAAAAATCCTCCTGAAGTTTCACCCTAGCTCTCTCTGAACCTATGGTTGATGTAGAACCCCTCTAAAGCTGAGTAGATATGATGTAGAATGGTGAGTGAGGAATATTTCACCTTCGTGACCAGGCTTGTACCAGGATGGGTGGGATCTTTCACCACTGATTTGATCTCTAGGGTTTGTTAAGTTAAAACCCTCAAAACCCCCAAGTGCATGGGCTCACTAGCAAGAAGCCAGATATCAAAATGATAAACAACATAATGAGAGAACAGAGGCCCTTGTCTCTCTTTTATCCTCCTTGCTCACCTTGTCTCTCCAAAGTGACTTTTACTTTATTTAATTATTAATTAATTAATTAACCATTTTACCTATGAAAAGTAGTTTATCTCTCCTTGTGGCTTCCCTCGCCACTGAAAGTCACTTCTCATCATCCTATCCTGTAGTTTTGTTCCTCCCGATTCCAATGAGCTATTACACTAAGAGGTTCCTCCAAGTATTATGACCAATATGACCTTCTTACTGAATTTAATTAACCTATAGCCCAAAATAACTCAAAATCACAGAAATCGTCGGAATGCAACGGAACCAAATCCAAGCCGTGCGGAATGGATCATAATGATGAAATAAGAATATTGGTGCAAGACGGACCCCAAAATGCCCCTCAATAGCTCATGTACTCACTATAAACTCCATTTGGCTACTCTGGTCATCATAACACTCTGTAATATAATGATGTCCCAAAGTGGGGACATTACACCCTATCCTAGGGATAACTAAGGATATCACGTCTCGAGGTCCATAGGTCCTAGACATGGAGTTCCGAGAGATAAACGACTTAAGCAGGGCCCTAGAGGGCCCCTCTTTTATTCAATGCAGTCCACATATCACCAACAATAGTATTCATCACACCGAATTGGTCCTAAAATGGCAGTGAGTCTTGCTACATGAGGTAATAAGTCTGGTGTTGGCCCTTAACCAAGTTTTGAAGATCCGTGGTCATGTTTGACCTATTTTTGGGACTTCAATAGGATGTCAAAGGCGGAGCACAAGTCGAAGTGGAGATCATGGGATCTCGACCCCTTTTTAGGGATTTTTGGGTTTTGGGCTTATATAACAGGTATGGGGATGTTGGCCCATGAGTTTATCCATGTTTAGGCCCTTTTTGTAATGTATAAATATAATTGTAGGCAATGTAGGAAGAGAGATAGAGAAGAGGTTTTTGGTAACATGCTAAATGCAAGTGATGATTGTAAATGCTTTGTGCATATTGTGTGAGATTTTCAAGGCTAAGTGTAAGTGATTGTAAGAGACTGTGGAAAGGCTTTGCGTTGTAACTTGGGGAAGGAAGATGTAGCAAAGTGCATGCAGATCTCCTATTCTCTACAGAGTAAGATCTCAAGGCTCTGTGCATGTAGAAGATTAACAGAAGGCAATAAAGAGAAGAAGAGTTGGTGGATGTAGCCCTAGGGAGAGGGTGAACCACATATATCCTGTGTTGTGGTCGCTCTGTACTTTATGGTTTTTCTCTTGTTTATGTGGTTAAATTCTTAGTGCACTGATATATGATTAGAAGAATCTAATATGATAGCTTAGTGTTGAATAATGTGAATGAATGCTAGATCTGATTTATGTGTATATGATTAGCGCTTGAATCTATTGGATCTGTGTGAATACTGCGCTGATCGGTTATTAGGGTTTAGTTTCATTGTAAACTAAGGCTGAATATTAATGAAATATAACTGCTAAGTGCTCTGTTAAGGTGTTACAATCACAGATCTGTGTCCCAGCTAAGGTTGTAGACATTTGAGTCCTACAACCACCCCTGCCTCTACCTCAAGTGAGAGTTCATCTGCTATGCAGGTGTTTCCGAAAGGGCTGGTAGTTAGGGTTTTGTTGGTGCATTGTTGAAGCATTGAACCTTGGGTATACCCTTGTGCCAACAAGTAGTTCCATTACCGGGACCTGAAACTATGATTGTTGGGATCTACAGAAAAAAGAAAGCTCCATGCGTAGATTTGTTTCCCTAGTGCGCAATATTCTACTTGACTTGTGAAGCTCTATGCCAAGAAGAAAAGTCAGATCTGAAGAAAAGAGGTAAGATCTTGAAGCTTTGTGCTCTGATAAAGGTAAGAACAGTGAAAATGTTTTGATTGAAAAGATAAGATAAGTGGAAATTTTTGTTTCAAAAGTATGGATCTAGGTATGTTTGATAAATTTTGTCCTATCCTGAAAACTAGGGCACAACTAGAAGAAAGAAGATTTGATATGAGTAGATCTGATAAGAATAGTGAAAGATATGTTATTCCTATGCATAGAAATAATGTTTGGACTAACAAATGGATGCATGATCCTAGAAATAAATTTTTGAAAGTTAGCTACTATGATCTTAGTGCGCAGTACAAGAAAGACTAGGGATCATTTCAAAAAAAGATAGGATTAACTCTTTGTTACAATTGTAGAAGATCGAGACATATTGCTAAGGAATGCCCTGGTAGAAGACCTAGTTGACTTTGTTGTAAATCTATGGATCATGAAGTTTTAGATTTCCCTAGAATGATTTCTAATCTTGAAAGAATGAATATGAGACAAGAAAACCCCGAGGAAGGTCAAGAAACTGAGACCATTACAGAACCCCAGAAAAAATCAGTGAATGTCTTGCTACAAATAAAAGAAACCATGAATGATCACAAAAATATCGACTTATCAGAGACCTTCAAAGAAAAAAAGTGCATAGAATAAAGAATATGAGACTTCGACATTGACTGTGTTCTGGATGAAGAAACACAGATGAATATCATGACAAAAAGAACTTGGGAAACTTTAGGAAAGACTGTTATGATTCCTTCATTGGGAGGAATAGGATTATTTAGAGAAAAGATGATAACCCTATGTGGAAGACTCACCCAGATATCTATGAGTGTTGATGGAACTTTGATAGAGGAAGATTTTGAGGTTGTTAAATTTATTGAGAACAAAGCCCTATTTTCTATATTAATAGGAAAACCTTGGATTGAAAAGGATCAGGCCAGAAGAAAATAAGAGGAAGTCTTGGAGTAGAAGAAGCAAGAATTAAAATATTTCATGACTAGGAGGATAACACACTTGATTGAAGAACAAGAGAACATATTTAAGCTATTTAGAACCAGAAACTTGGATGTCGAAGTTGAAAGAATACAAGCAAACTCACAGACGAGTAGAGCACCTACCCCAGATAGATATGAACTATTACTCTCTAACCCTATGAAAGAATCTCAACAATGGGAATTTACTATGCCAAAAGGAGATGAGAATCAAAATGGAAAAAAGAATACCATGACAAGGATCACAGGGAAGAAGGATAGAAAGATTAATAGGAAGAGAGAAAAGATAGAAAAGTTACAAAAGGTTCCATAGGGAACTTCGCAGAGGTTTGCAAAAATGGAACTTCGTCGAGATATCAGAACAACGCAACATGGAACTTCGCCATGGCGAAGCAATATAGTCGTTGAAAGGATTATAACCATTATCCTGATGCCCGAATGGTTAGAACAACAGTTATGGCCAGAAAAATTGCCATCAGACTATTGGGACCGCGCCGCAATGGAAAACACTGCATTGATGAAGGCCTCTCATCCGTTGGAGAGATCTATTACACCGTTGTCTACTTATTGCGTTGAATGTTGCACCGAAAATATGTTTGCAAATTGTTTCCTAGACAACTCATTTCTACCGCGCTATGTCTATTGAGATCAACACTAGTTCTATTGATTTGAGCACTCATTCATCCACTTGAGTTATTTGATCTGAGCGTGCATGTCGGATGAGATCAGAGCCACAGAGAAAATCGTCGAGGAAGTTTTGATCGACCTCATGGCTGAAAAAGTGATGTCTGTAGGTATTCAAGCTTCCTTGATGAGAGGAGTGCAAGCCTCTCCATCAAATGATCATAGATCTGGACCATCCCAACTAGTAGCAGATAAAAGAACCAAGCACTGAGATGACTTGGAAAATGCGAAGTTAATCCCAACTATCCTGCCCGACTGCATCTCGCCTTTGGATGGCGTGGTGAGTTGTGACAGTGTCCCGAGGGACTTTGATTACACCTTGGTTACTACATACCTCCCGAAGGGAATACGTGCAGTTACAATGCAGCAGGATAATATTGCGACATTGAAGTTCAACGACTTCAACCTAGTAGACTGCAAGAACCATAACATGCTTGCTCCTTACAAGTATTTGACCAGGATGAATGGGAAGAACTTGAAAATAATCCCCCAACCATGGACTATGAACCTCGCTCAGTCCACCCTATTGAATGTGATGAAGATCCCACACTTCGGAAGGCACTAAGAGGTTAATGTGTGTGTTAAGATCCTGTTATCATGTTACCATGGTGGCTATTTAGCTAGAACGACGCATCACATTCTATCCGACGCTGATCCATAGGATCACCGGATTGAGCATGCAGGGACCCGACCCATAGGACTTCTACCCAAGGAAGGCTATAGATCACGCATTGACACAGAGGATCAAAGAAACATATGGCGATGTAGAAAATGGGATGTGAGGCTACAAGGTAGCCTCCATCTAGAATGGCGCAGTGTGCCTGGCCTGCCAGCTAATCGCAAGAAATCTCGTGAGAAAGAACAGACCTACACAGGTCAAAAGATTTGTTGTTGACCTCGTCGATAAATGTGTAGAAGGACTCGAGATGAACTGGGCGAAGTACCTAGTCAACCAACTGGAATTGGATTGCCGCGAAGCTCAGGATCAAGGCTATGAGTTCCACTTTAGCTAGCTCTTGATCCCCATAGCATTTACTTCTTGGGAGATGCTATAAGGTGCGAACTTCCCAGACATTGAGTCATTCGAGATGATCGTTGCGAAGCTCACCACGCTCTGGTACTTGAGCAATATGGGAAAATAGTGGCATTCAAACATAATCTTGCACATGTACTATCTTCAGTTGAAGAGGGCCATTGAAGATGTACCTCACATGATGTCGAACACCCTGCACTAGTTCATACCTCTCATGAAGTTCCACACAGATCGACACTTGATTTATATCACTGCGCATGTAGACGAGCATAAAGAAGAGCTTCAGTCATACTACAAGCTCACAGAGGAGGACCTCGAAGAGATAACTAAGGAATGTTTAGAAGACCTCCTTATCCTTGCTGACCCTACAGAGATGTCTAATCCTGAACTATTTGGCAGCTTAAAGGCCACTCTCAAAGAACACGACACACATGGAACCAACAGAAGGAAGAAGACCAAAGAAGTACAAGATTGGAGCAGTGCATTAGATGAAATTGTTGCAGTATCATCTGGACGAGGAGGTGATGACGAAGTAGAAGGAAAAATGGCAAATAAGATCAACAGAAGCAAGGCGAAGTAACACCACCTAGGGACCCTATTGATGAGGCTGATCCCTTGAAGAAAAGAAAGGTTTCTCCCACAAAACCTACCTCATGAAAGAAGTCAAAATATAGCAAAACCATGATGCGAACTGTGCTCACGGTCGATGAATTTGACTTCATCATCCCAGCTATAGAATATGCCTCGCAGGACATATTGCATAAACATGAAGCCAAGAAGGAGGATATGTATGAAAGAATCGAGGTTGAACTCAGATGGGTACAACAGGACCTTCAATCCATCCGCGCAATATCCATTGCGCCCCCACCTTTAGAAGAACTAGATTTGGGAGATGAGACTGCCCAACTCCACAAACTAGCTGATGTGACCAAAGCTCACATTCATCGCACACAAGAAGAAATAGAACATGCCACATAGGCCCTAAAGAAAGTTCAAGAAGTAGTCATAGAGAAACACCGAGTTGTGCAGCAGGAGAAGGTTGCTCTCCATACAAAGTTTGAAGAGGAGAAAACACAATTCTAGCAAGAGAAAGAGTAGTTTCTCATGGAGTAGCTCGGAGTAAAAGAAGCAGTCAGTAGAGCACTTATCTCTATGACAAGCTTAGATAAAAAAGTGGATGAACCAGTAGATCATCAAGTAGCGCAGCTTGCAGAAGTTATCCAACAACTTCAACAGAGAATCATAGATCTGGATCTACGAATAGTGTCGAACACTCCACAGGATGTGCGAGATCAAAGAGAAGCAACTGCTCGAAGCACAATTGAGAGAATCAAGGCCCTCATCGTTGAATGTAAACAACTAAGTGATCGCAGTGCCTAGACTTATGAGCGACTCACTGAGGATCCTCAATTGAAGGCACTGGAGTCACATCTCTAGGAGGCAAAGAAACAAGAAGAAATAATAGAGGCACATTTGAAGCCCCTGTCAGCAGTTGAGAGGATGAAGCGATCCCAAGAATAGTGCACTGCTCAACAGTAGGTCCACACCATTCAGAGCAAAGTCATGGAAGTGACTCAAAGGCTCCAACCAATATAGGATGAGGCTTGCCAACTGTTCGCAGAGATTGAAGGCTAGGGAGAAGAACTGGAACAAGTCATCACTGCAGCTGAACAACATTTAGAGGGACCTATCAACGAAGAAGGTATCTGATAGTTCATCGATCAAAAGGCCATGGTGCAGCAATAGGTCGAAGAAACTTGAGCCAATATCAAGTCTTTTGAAGTAGAGATACCCAGATCAGAGTGACTCGTGATGATTCATAGGTGCGTTTTGGGGGTCTGTTGGCCATTGACCAAGTTTTGAGGACCCTTGGTCATGTTTGACCTATTTTTGGGACTTCGACAGGCTGTTGAAGGCAGAGCGCAAGTCGAAGCGGAGATCGTGGGATCTCGACCCCTTTTTAGGGATTTTTGGGTTTTGGGATTATGTAATGGGTATGGGGATGTTGACCCATGGGTTTACCCATGTTTAGGCCCTTTTTGTAATGTATAAATAAAATTCTAGGCAATGTAGGAAGAGAGATAGAGAAGAGGTTTTTGGTACCATGCTAAGTGCAAGCGATGATTGTAAATTATTTGTGCATACTGTGTGAGATTTGCAAGGCTAAGTGCAAGTGATTGTAAGACTGTGGAAAGGATTTATGCTATAACTCGGGGAAGGAGGATCTAATGAAGTGCACCTAGATCTCCTATTCTTTGTGGAGTAAGATCTCAAGGCTCTATGCATGTAGAAGATTGTCAGAATGCAATAAAGAAAAGAAGAGTTGGTGGACGTAGCCCTAGGGAGAGGGTGAACCACGTATATCCTATGTTGTGGTTACTTTGTGCTTTATGGTTGTTCTCTTTTTTATGTGGTTAAATGCTTAGTGCACTAATATATGCTTAGAAGAATCTAATATGATAGCTTAGTGCTGAATAATGTGAATCAATGCTAGATCTGATCTATGTTGATATGCTTAGTGCTTGAATCTATTGGATCTGTGTGAATACTACGCTGATTGGTTATTAGGTTTTAGCTGCGTTGTAAACTAAGGTTGAATATTAATGAACTATAACTGCTAAGTGCTTTGTTAAGGTGTTACAATCACATATCTGTGTCCCAGCTAAGGTTGCAAACATCTGAGTCCTGCAACCACACCTGCCTCTACCTCAGGTGAGACTTCATCTACTTCGTAGGTGTTGCCGAAAGGGCCAGTAGTTAGGGTTTTGTTGGTGTGTTGAACCCTGGGTCTGCCATTGTGTCAACATCTGGGTATCATGGTATGTATAGATCCAATTTTTAAAATATTTAAACATGTTGCATTGGATATTTATGGATTTCATAACGTTTGCTTGACTTTATGCTCTTTGCCTTGTCCAAACCTGGGAGGGTCACATGGTTCCCTAGTAAGCTGGTTTCCTTTTAGGATAGGTTGTTACCTAGTGGATATTTGAAGAGTCATTGCTCGTTCCCTCCATACTTACCATTTTCCATATTTATCACCTCCATCTATCCACATTTTTGGGAATTGGGGAAGGCTTCACTTGGAAAGGGTTGTACCTAACCTCATCGGAAGAAGGGGATAAAGGCCGAGGGGGAAATGTAGAAAGAAAAATTTAATAGCTGAATTTAAACCTTTGATATGCTTTGCCCAGGGATCCCCAAGAAAGCAATGAAATGATTCTCATCAAGAAAAGGGGACCCAAATATGAATAAAACACTCACGGACTTTGTTGGTGGATAGAAGGTCTCATCATGAGTCGACCTATCATGACCATGAACATGTAGTGGTATTAAAATACCACCCAAATGGTCACCAAGTGAAGGTAGTGTCTCTTGGTTACATGGCCAAGAGAAAGGGGGTCTCATCACAATCCAACCTTATCATTTTTGTGAAATGTTTGTGGGTGACATTGCCACTAGCTAGTCACCAAGCCAGGGAAATGGCGATAAAATATTTCCTTATAGCATGAAGAATCAAATCTAAAAGAAGAAAGAAAAGATAAAAATAAATGGAAATAAGTGGGCTTGGAAACATTTGCATCCATGACAAGGTGTAAATCAGCCTCAACAAAGGCACCCATAGGTGATTGTTACATTTCCCTTCTATCACATGCACCCCATGCCCAAAGTTGTTTCCCTTACCACCTCATATGTTTGCATGATTTGGATCAAGATCCACTGGGGAAACAACCTTGACTTAAGGGAGATTGGCCCAATAGGACACCCTGATACCATTCCAAACCCTAGAATTGTAAAGTTACATAATGTTTTGAGCATTTTTTTGGGTTTAGGGGGGTTTAATGCACATGTTTGGGTGTTTTAATTATTAGATGTGATTTACGTATTATGATGTCTGTGACTTATGGACCCCTAGAGGGTGTACTTGTTTTCTTTGCAAGAACTTTCCCGATGAATAGGTACATGGAGAGATGACTAGCTCAGACCTTCATGAGGGATCAAATGGCATTTGATGGATGATGAGACCCCAACCAGGGGGTAGGATGAAGATGAAGGGGTTCTGCAAAGAAGAAGAAGGAAGTTTCCTTTGGGGGAACTTTGGTGGACCTAGAACTAGGAGGTTGTTCCTTTCCCAAATAAATGTTGGCCTTTGGAGGCCTTGGATATCACCCATACAACCGTAGACATTTGTACATGTAGTGGTTGTCACGTTGGGGGTAATCCTATGGTTATTGGCATGTGTAGGTAGGGTTTTAGCCTTTGGAGGCCCAACATTTCACTCCCTAAGCCCAATGTTCCATGAAAGAGATCCAACATCACCCTAAAAGGACATGACATCACCCCTAGGAGGCTCTTTACATGTAAATTTATTTTATTTTGTCCATAATTTAATTTTGTAAGAAACTGTCCAGGTCAACCCTGATATTTTGACCTAAAATAATGAAAGGTCAAATTTTGCTATAAATAAACATAAAGTGACATTCAATTTATCATAACTCTCACTTGGGAGAGTGGAGGTCTGAAATTTTCACCCTACTAAGGGTTATTGGCTGAAATAAGGAGGGTGCTACTCTTTTAAGGCTTGTTTTTTGCACTTGGACAAAGTTTTATGAAGTTTTGTGGCAATCTTGCATGGTTTTACATGATTATTCTTGGTGCAAGTAAGTAGATTTTTACTTTGTCATTGTAAGTGATTATGGTAATGGTTTTATTTCTCATAAAATATTATTAAATTTCATGTTTTAATTAATGCTTGAAGTAAGAAACTTAAAGTTCTAACTTTCTTGCTTTTCATTTTCCTAGCTTTATTGAATTGATCTAGTAACTAGTGAAACTCTAGGGCCCTAAAGTGCCAACTCTCTAGAATTTTATACTTAGTTATTGTGAAAAGTACTTTTCATCCATAAAAATCCAAGAAGAAGGAGGTGCTAGGGCCTAGAATTTCCTACACCCTAGCTTCCTCACTTCTTAGAGGTCAAAACCTAGGAAGACTTAAGGTGCTACTCCTCCTAAGTCTTTTTCTCTCTTGGATTATGTGTAACATCACTTATTAGCAGCCTTGAAGGAATCCGCCTACTTGAATGCACTACCCTTGAAAGGCACTAGTCAAACCTCACTCTTTGAAAAGTATCATCAAACTTCAAACTCAATTTTTTTGCTTGATACACTACTAACCTAAACTAACTTGCTAACCTAGTCTGAAGATATTAACAACTGACTTGTTTCTATCATAATCATTGCTACAACCATCATTTTGCAGCTTATATCATCCTATTAACCATCTTAAAATAGCCCAGAAATTGTATGAAGCTAGGTACTATCAATAAATGCCAAAGTGTGTGATCAATTGCCTCTTTGAAATACATTTCTGAAGGTTGTTGCTGCTATCATTACTTCTATTTTACTGTTGTTACAATATTCTTAGACAACTTTTAAAATTTATTGCTTGATCGATACATATCTAGATCTTGCATGAGACAAAGTGTTATCATTTGAGACCTTAAGTATCTTGTTATATTGTCTATTCAGTTGCATTTTTTGGATGTTATTACAACTGTCACATTTTCCTTTTGTTGTTGTTACGACCATCCTGTAGCAGTCTATCTAAGTTTATTTACAATCCTAACAAATTCAGAGTCTACATATGACATAGAATTATCATCTAGGTGTTCAATTATTTCATTACATTGTCATTCAAAGAATTTTCTAAAGAAAGTATTGCAGTTGTCATTGCTTTATCTTATGTTGTTGTACATGTCTTAAATGTTGTACATACTTATTGGCTAGCACTATTTCTTATAATTTAATTGTCTTGTTGAAGAATTAATATCACTTATTGCTTGTAAACTGTCATAACATTTTTTTCTGTCTTGTTAAAGGACAAGTACATTATTTTAATCCGTTTCTTCACTTTTCAAGACATAAATATGATTTGAGTGACCTAGAGAGAGGGGTGGTTTAGTTGTTATTTTTCTCCCTTCATCAACCCACTAGGTCTAGGGAAGTCTCCCTTGGACTAGAGTCGTCTTCCTCCTAAATAGAAAGAGGTACC
>ML821858.1:40226-77588 GCA_009831015.1 Picea engelmannii
GTTAAGCCTCCCAATTTTCTATATAAGCAAGGTAATTCATGGGTAAAAAGGATAGTTCTAGAGAGTATCAAACCTCTGTTCTTATGACATTCAAAGATAGTTCATAAGAATTCTCATTATCCTAAAGCAGTGTAAAAAGGGGGTTGGAAAGGAGAAGCTTGGAGGAAAGATTGCATCGCATCATCATGGTTGTCAGTATCCAATGTTTCTTTTATTAATACAACTTGGCCTATTTCCTCATTCTTGTCTTGCTCAAGTTAATGCATGAATGTCTATACTTGTTAGCTTAGCTACACTAGTTTTTATCTAACGTTGCACAAGTAGAACATAAGGGTTTTATTTCCTTTTGCAGGAAGATTACAAGAGTGGTTTCTTCATTCAATAATTGAATTTGACATTGGATCCGCGAGGACAACCTACAAGAAAAAGGTTAGATATTATTTCCTTTCTCCTTGTCTTTAACTTTCATGCATAAATAGACATGAAAGAGGGATTTTAGTGTCCACTTGTTCTCTTCTATCCTAGATCGAAGAAAACCCAGCTAGGGGGAGCTCAACCTATCCGTGGGGTGAAATTTCTCACAACAGAAAAATGGCGACCATAATGGGGAACGATTATTTCCTCAATTTAATCCCTTTGGTTTTGTGGATTGCTTGATTAATGATTGATTTTTGAACTTTTCTTTCTTTTTAGTCTTCATTAAGAATCTTATAGAGTTTATAGCCTATTCCCTGTTGAATCTAGCCTGATCCTTAGGCTATTTGAAGCATTTTTAGACACTAACACTCCCCGTTAGTGGTCTACAAGAATTAGTAACACTCCCAGTCAATATTTTGGGGAGCATTACCCCTTGCAGTAACACTCCCTGTTGGTCTTCTGGGGGGTGTTAGTCTCCTTCCATGGTCAATTTTAGGCCTTTTTTAACTTTGTTTCTCAGGTTTTGTGACTCAGAATTTTGTCTCAAGGTATTGTATGATTGGTTAGGACCTTGTTTGATTATAAATATTGTATTTATCACTCTGTTTTCCTCTTTTAAAGTGTTATCTCTGATTAATTTATGAAAAAATCATTAGCTGTTCAAAATTGATCTGATCCTTGAATGCAATTTTGATTTTCAGTAGTCTCGATTTTTGTTGTTTGTACATCATCCGACTCCTGTAATTTACTTTCCAAAAGATTTCAAGCCCTTGAATTGTCCATTTTGAAAGTCTCTTTCATTAACTTGGGGATAATACAAAGTGCATCAAGCCCTGTATTTGAGTTCTCTTTTCTGGAAATTGTTGATCCATTGAGTGAATTCTGGAGTTTTTAGGGTCTGTTGCAATGTCAATTGATTTGGAATATTTTATTTTTAAGTATTTTAAGAGTGATTGATTTCTTTCAATTTTTTTGATTGAGAAAGTGCTAGAAGTCTATTGGCACAGGGGTAGACCCAGGGTTCAGCTCTAACAGAACACCAACAAGCCCTAACTACTGGCCCTTTCAGCAACACCTATGAAGCATATGCGGTCTCACCCAAAGTAGAAATAGGAGGTTGCAAGACAAATGTGTCTACAACCAGAGGAAATGCAAGTGGATCCAAGGCAACATCACACAACAACCTAGTTATATTTTATCTCCTTTAAGCCTACTATGCAAGCTATATCTCAAATATAACACAATGTTGCAATAACAAAATAACAGAGGCAACAGAACACAACATCAACCACACAGATAAAAATATATACGTGGTTCGCCCTCTCCCTAGGGCTACATCCACAAAACTGCATTTCTTGATATTATATGAAAACATATAGTTCTATCTACGCTCTTAACTTGCATATCTCTCTCTCCTTCTCTTCTTCTCTCCACTCCCTATGCACCCATTTGTAGGGTTGATATTCACACCCAACTGAAGATCCTACAATACCATAGTGCTCTCACACAGAACACTTCTCTCTCACATAATAGTAATCACTAAATCACACAATAAAAATGAACTCTCAACCAACTTAGCACCAACCCATCCCAGTTCCTCTATACCTTTATTTATACATTATAATGACTCTTCGACAACCTTAGGCTAAAACCTAGGTGTAAAAACCCTAAAATCCCAAAACCCTAGGTGTTTAAAACCCTAATTCAACATGACCTATGTTTTCCGGGCTTCACCAGCCTGTCTTTCCTTCTTTCCCGTGAAATGCTCCAAAGCATCCTTTGGTGGATTTTTCCACTTGATAAGTTGTCCACGATCCATATTCCTTGCTGATCTATTCTCCTCAATCTTCTCTTCCAATGACTCATTTTCCCGTACTTCACTCCTTCTTTTCTGCTTCTTTGGCTACTTCGACCCATTCTCAGTCAATGTGTCTTCCACGCAGTTCACACTTCGTCTTTTCTTTTCCTTTTTCTTCGCTTTATTTATTAATCCATAACCAAGGGCCAATAGGCCCCCAACACTCACATGTGACTCGTCCTGAGGCACTGTAGGTCTAAACCTTCTGTTTTTCTTCGACTTCAGACTGTGCAGAGCAGCCTATGCTTTCTGCTCTTTCCTTACCCATTGTGTGAAGAATGTCTTTTCTGTGTCTGGTACCTAGTTTCAACTACACCTGGTACCTATAACCTTCTTCTTCTTCTTTTACTGAGAGCTGCGAGGTAGCTGGTTGTCATAGTACAATTTCAATTGGCTCCCATTTACCAAAACTTCCTTCCATTCTCCATTCAAAGTCTTCAACTGCGCAGCTCCTCCTTCCGTGACATAGACAACCTCATATGGCCAAAGCCAATGTGTCCTGAACTTCCTTGGATGCTTCATGAACTTGTTGCCGTATACCAATACCATACCTCCTTTCTTAAAGGACTTTTTCTTGATGTGTCTATCGTGATAGGCCTTTTCTCATTCCTTTTTGTACCTGCTGATGAAATCCTGCAATAAACATGTCTTTTTCCAATTCGAACAACTGCGCGAGCCTCTCTTGAACAATGCCAGTGTCATCCATATCTGTAAAGGCTGCAATTATTAGACTAAGAAGAAAATATTCCATAGGTACAACTACTTCTAGACCATAGACCAACTTAAAGGGAGTCTACATTGTCAGCTTCTTGCAAGTAGTCCTATAGGCCCATAACACTGCTGGTACTCTCAAATCCCAATCATCCCTGTTCACACTGCAAATCTTCATCAGTGCGGTCTCCAAGATATTATTTAAGGCTTCGATTGTACCCTTCACTTGTGGATGGTATGGAGTGCTCTTCTGATGATGAACTGCAAATTCATGAGTCAAGGATTCAATGGTCTTATTAATAAAATGTGTTCCTTGATCACTCATGAGGATCTTCGAGCATCCAAACCTAGTTATGATATCATAAAATATGAACCGCATGGCTATAGTTGCACTACAGTCCTTAAATTCTCTTGCTTCTTCCCATCTGGTCAAATATTTTTTCGCAATGATTATGTATCTTGCTCCTGTGCGCTTTCCTGGTGGGTTTATAGGTCCCACAAAATCAATGGACCATTTCTCAAATGCCTGTAAGGTTAGCTGTGGTACTAAAGACATATCATACCTTCTGGAAGGTTTCCCAACTCATTGGCATACATCGCAGGCTTTGTAGTAATCCTTCTCATCTTTGTGTAAAGTGGGCCACTAGAGGCCAACTCTAAGAATCTTCTGCGATGTTTCTTTTCCTATGTAGTGTCATCCTATGATACCTTCATGTGATTCTACCAGAATCAGTGGTATTTATGCCTCCATAACACATCTCCTTAAGATCTCATTAGGTGCCATATTATATAGCTACCCAACTGTGAGTGAAAAATCTGTAGCATGAACTACCAGTTGTTTCTTCTGAATAATTGTATATTCATGAGGTGCCATCCCTGTAGATAGGAACTGAAATATCTCGGTGAAGTGATCATGATTCATCAACCTTTGTGATGGAAAACAACTGTGCATCCAGTAGGGTATCCTCCAAACTGGTAGGTTCTTATCTATGCTCTAATCTAGACAAGTGATCAGGTCCCTTGTTCATTCTTCCTGGCTTGACCACGATCTCGAAATCATATTCCTAGAATAGCAGTATCCATATTCATATTCTTCCCCCCAACACTGGTTTGTTTACTAGGTATTTCAATGCAGAGTGATCAATGAACATTTTAAAGTGTCCTCCCAACAAGTAGTGCCAAAATTTATGCAACGCATACACCATGGCTAAAACTTCCCTCTCAGTGGTAGTGTAATTTATCTTAGCTCTTGAAAGCTTCCTTCTAGCAAAGGATAACATATGGTCAATATCTCCTACTCCTGGTTGTGCTAGCACTGCTCCTAATGCAATAGAGGATGCATCGACATGCACATGAAATTCCTTACTCCAATTCGGGAAAACCAGAATAGGCACAGTAACCATTTTCTGTTTCAGTTTGTCGAAGATTTGCTGGCATTCTTTTGTTCATTGAAACTAACAATATTTCTTCAAAAGCTTCTCCATGGGTGTTGTAATCTATGCATAGCCCTTAATGAGCTTTATGTAGTATCCAGTATGTCCCAGCACAGTGCACAACTATCTAACTGAAGTAGGAGAGGGTAGATCAACAATAATGGAAATCTTAGATGGATCTACCAGCAACCCCTGCTTACACACAATATGGCCTAACAACACTCCAAAGGGTGAAAATAAGATGCACTTCTTTAGTTTCAGGGAAATCCGACATTGCCTGCACTTATCTAACATTAGTCTTAAACATTCAATATGATTTTGCAATAAGATAAAAATAGTCCAATAATTAAAATATGCTTCCAAAAATTTATTTAAAAACTCCTTGAATGCTTCAAACACCACCCTAGAAAATATGGCTGGTGCATTCTTCAATCCAAAAGGCATCACTGTGTACTGGTAGGAACCTTGATCCGGATTATTTTCAGCACGAAATGAGAGCGGAGATATAATAAAGAAATGCACAGAGATATTGCAGATATTCAATAATATAACATAAATGTATCATAGATGCAACCATAAACATAGATATACAGTAATACACGATTTCTATTAATCAGAGAAATGTATAGAGACTGTAAAAATACAGAGTGAAAGACTCGCTAGAATGGTGGCAACTTATCTCTGAGAAGAGATGTGACGGCTACTCGCATTCGCAAGAAGATGATTACAATGAGGCTCTGAAGTCCCTTTTACAATAAATAGGAATGCCAAAATTCCTAGACATCCAAAAACCTACCCCTAGGAGATGAAGTGCCAAAAGTCATGTGGGCCCCGTTTGGGTAAGTGAGTACATCAACTTCCCGAGGTCGTAACTTTTGCATACGATCTCCGTTTTAGGTGTGTGATAGCTCGTTGGAAAGGTATTGTCAAGGAGATTCATTTTGGGGGCTCAATGATGCCTTGGGCTATCATTGAGAACCTCGATCTCAAAAAACCTTCATTTGGACCCTCAAAATGGCCCCGGAAGTTAAAACCTGCTAAAAATAGTAAATTGCCAAAATGGCCAGAAAACTGTTTTGAGCCATTTGGAAAAGGTGGGTGGCCACCAATATCCACCTGGATCAAATCCCATTCTGTTGCAAATGTTTTCTTATGGTGATCTTCCTTGGAAATCCTAATCTAGTGATAACCTGAAAATCCATCTGGGAAGGAGTAAACTTCCTATCCTCTTACATTATCTAACACTTCACCAGTAAACGGTGTAGGGAATGGATCATGTAAGCATGCATCATTCAGTTTCCTAGGATCATCGTCTTCATCAACATTGATATTGTAACAACCTTACAATTTCTGAAGAGGTGTAGTCCATTCATCCTCTTCTTGCTCAACAGGGAGGTTAGGTGCCTCCTCAAAGACTTTGTGTCTTACAATCTGTACAACATGATCCACTGTGGGGTATTGACCTTCAAATAAAAATATAGCTACAAAGTTCTGAGTCATACCGTGCCAATCTGCAATGGCGAGGCACAATTCTTCTTGAAGATACCAATTGATAGGGGTTGTGTCCAAGGTGTTAATGAATTTGTGCACTCACTGCTCTTGAGGAATGTTTCTCCAGGCCTCCTCACAACTTCACACCTGGTCCTTTAGACAACTTTGACCTATGTATCGAACTTCACACCCTTCTACTTGTTCTGAAAAGTGCACTGTCATCAAAGTGTGACATTGTACCCAGTCCACGATGTTCTTTTTGTGTGTTCCCAACCATCTTGATGGAGTTTCCTTCATGGCTTCATCCAGTTCCAGCAACCTTTGTTGTACTGGTACAATTTCTTCAAATTCCAACAAGAAAGCTTCTAGATGAATTAAACCATCAAAGGTGGGTAGATTACTTACTTCTATGCTAATCCAACGAACTTCCCTGGTCAATATAGTACATCTCCATGTAGATAATTCATACATTTTGTTATGCCAGTTCTCTAGTGTTTCTTCCGAATCTGATGAGCATGCGCTGTCACTTCGCCAACTTAGATTCCCATATGCTGTAGGATTTGTTAGTCTCTAATTTTGTCTTGGTTTAGTGAGAAAACCTTATTCTAAAACCTTCTTACCTACACTTCAATTTCTGTTTCCAGATGATTTCGTTCTTTGTTTTTAGTGTCTTATGGTTTGCATTTCAGTTTTTGAATAGTTTATTCAAGTTTGATTTTGAAAAACATTGTTTAAAATTGAAGTGTCTCCTCTTATGCCATTTGAATTTCAAAATTTCAAGTTGTCAAACATGCTATGGGAAAAATCCTATTCCCATAGCGCCAAATATCATGCCATAACTTGTGCCTGTTATCCCAATTTAGTTATGATGACACGATTCATGAATTGAGAGTTTGTGTGCTCCCATGAAAACTTAGCAATCATTTCCAAATCCAACAGTTTCAGAATATAATTGCTATGCACGCGCACATGGTTCATTTCAAAATCACCTGTTGCTTGATGATCATTATATGTTACTTGTTCGAAGTTGGTTTAATTTAGGCTTGCAGAAAGAAATGCAAATATCCATTCAAAGCAGCAGGATACACTAACAATTGCAGGTGGTGAATTTGGAATCTGAAGATGACAGTTGTAGAATCGGGTTTAAAGGCGCTAAAGAGGAGAGGACAGGTTGCCATAATAGAACCAGAAGGAGACAAACTTCTTGAGGCCTATCCTCAGATGGCCCAAAGGTTCAAGGACGCTGGATGGTTTGAATTTCTCACCACGTTTCAGGGTTATGATGAGCAGGTTTCCATGGAATTAGCCCAGAATTTCGATGGTCATGAGGTCGAAATAGACAAGATGTTGATGCTAGTCATAGAGCATACTATAGCTAAAGCTTACAGGCTTGTGGTTGGAGGGGAAAGATGGTGGAAGAAGGAGCACGTGGTTACTGAATTTGTAAATCAATTTCTCCTTCCAGATAAGCAGAATCCAGATTGGAGAAGGGGAATACCTCGTAACTGGGTTCGACCCGAATGGAACACAGATCTGGAGGTGATTCATAGGTACATCACCTGTGAAGGAAGGTTTTCATTGGTCTACATCTACCATATCAGAATACTGATGCATCTAAACGATGATTACCCTTTAAATATTCCTTATTTTCTGCTTAAAGGTTTGACAAAAATATCCAAGAAAGTACAGTCAATCTCTACTAATGCTAAATTTATTTTGTTCCATCAAGTCCTGATCAAAACCCTAGTCATGTCTGCCCTGAATGAATTACAAAAGCTCTGGAACTGGCTCGTGCAATCCTTCAAACCTATCACTCAATCCAATAAGCAAAAAAATGGCAGAGGGAAGAAGACCATTACTCAGAGCCTAGATATTTCTAATGAAATTCCTATGAAAGATGAGTCTTCTTATATCAAGGTAATTAAGAAAATAAGAAGTAAGAGGCCTAGATGGGAACTCGAAATTGAAATGCTTCCTGAAGAAGATGTTAAAGGAGAAATAGAGTCAGATAATGACCTCGCTGCTCAAACTGTCAACAAAAAATCTATCAACAAAGGTAAGGGAATAATTACACCACCTACAGGCCCTGTAATGAGAGATTCAACTATATTAGCAAAAACTAAAAAGATGGCTGAATGCATCAGTGAATTCCCTGAAGAAAAACAAGATTACTTGGTAGACTCAGATTACTTACCAGATGTACCTGGAGCTTTAGATTCATCAAGTTCTGAGGAATAACATAGCTCATAATTAATCTCAAAATACCAAGTTAAAGCCAAGGAACCTAGTGTTTCATTAAACTTGAATGAAACTGCACCTTCTGAAGATTGCAAGAAAACAGAGATTGAAACGGAACCAAAAGTAACTAATGGTTCAGATAAAAACATAGAAGAAAAAATTGTCAACAATGATATGCCTTGTGAAGGTTCAAAGGCTCATGGCTACATAGGGAAACATAGAAACGATGGAAACACTATTTCATAATTGGCAGAAGTACCATTAGATGCAAGGAATCATTAAAAGAAAAACCAGAAAAGCTACAGGAAATTCTCTATTATTTTTACCTGTTTTAGTCTTTTTCTTCAAGAGGGTTTGCAGAACAGTTGGAGATGAATTTGTTGAAACCAAAAGAGGTTTTTGTTGGGAACATTCCCCTTCAAAAAACCTATATCATGTTTTACACAACTATCACCATTTAAGAGATTCAAATTGATCTTTGAAGGCTAATTTTCTGATAAGCTACAGGAAATACTCTGTTATTTTTTCCTGTTTTAGTCTTTATCTTCAAAATATGTTATAGAACAGATGGAGAGGAATTTGATGAAAACAAAAGATTTTTTTTTTTTGGAACATTCCCCTTCAAAAACACCTCTCTCAGTGTTTACACAACTATCACCATTTAAGAGATTTGAATTGATCTTTGAGGGCTAATTTTCTGGTGAGCTACAGGAAATACTCTGTTATTTTTTCCTGTTTTAGTCTTCTTCTTCAAGAGAGGTTGCAGAACAAATGGAGATGAATTTGATGAAACAAAAAGAGTTTTTTGTTGGGAACATGCCCCTTCACAAAAACCTCTCTCAGTTTTTACACAAATATCACCATTTAAGATATTCGAATTGATTGTTGGACCCTATTTTTCAGGAATTTACCAGATTTGTTTTCCTGAAAAATCTCATGGACAACAGTTGACAAGCCACCTCATCAATTCGAACTGGAGATCATATTGGATGTTCTCCTTGATTATTTTAAACAAGAAACTAAAAATAGATGAGGAGGTTTTCAGATCCATTTCTTTTGGATCTTGATTATTATGTATTGTTTCTATATAAACTCTGTAGAATGAGAGGAAGACGTCGAAAAATTGGAGATCTAGAGAAACTTTTTGTGGAGATTATTGTAAAAGGAATTTATGTTCAATTGACACTTAATAGCAAAGGCATATGGATGGTTAGACCTTTTTTTTTTCTATTATATTATTTCATTTTTCATTCTTGAATTTATTATTCAAATTGCAATGCTTTTTGGCTCTTGAATGTTAATTTATACAATGAAGATTTTGCTATAGAGATAATTTTTCAAGTAATGATTTCAAGATGATACTCTTGTTTATTTATAATATATTGAAACTAAACTTTTGTGAAGTTGACAAATTGAAGACTTCACTTTCCTTTTTCTTGAATTGGTTTGCTCCATCTATGTACCTACCTATTATTCAGCCTATGGGATATGCAATGTTTTAATCTTGATTTTCATGCCATGATGTAAACTTGACCCAGTTTTCGACCATTATATCAAAACTAAATCATAAAACCCTCAAAAACACTTTGCAATAAAATCAATTATGCCCTAGCTTTCCCTTACCAGACGAGTGCAACTTTAGGGACTAACATTTTTGGCATCGTTGCCGAGGACGGAGACACAATGTATTTATCCTTGGGAGAATGACAACAATCAGATCCGCTTCTTGATGGTGAACAGGAAGGGAACATATACATGACTGCAGATCATTTACCATGGCCACTCCACTGTCTAAATATTAATAGGCGAATCCACTGGATCCATGCATGGAAGCCATTTTGGCTCAAAGGTTTTCTTTTTATGATTTTTCATATTTCATTGGTTTTCCAAACCCAATTCCTAGCAGAGATGAATGGGAAGGTACCCTTCCTACATTTAAAGGCAGAGCTTGGGAGGTTTCAGCTGATCATCTACTAGATTTTCATGAGTTTATTCATGAACGTCAGATTGTGCATGAGGATGTCAAGATCAAGCTTTTCATATACTCATTGAAGGGAGCAGCCCTTGACTGGTGCAAATCTCTTCCAGCTTCAATTATTAACTCATTGGCAAGTTTTCATGATGCTTTCAATATATTTTGTAAAGAAGATTTTTTAGCTGAAAGTCTTTTTGAAAATTTTTGTGATGAATTTGATAAGCATATTCAACAGAAAGCAAATGTTTCTTCTGATTGCAAGAATGAAAATCATGTTGTTGAGGAAGTTTTTCCAAATCTAATTGATCATAGGAAAGATGACTGGATAGTTGTGAATGCATTAGATTTTGTTTCTAATGCACCTGTTGTCTTAGATCTGAATGAAAAAATAGTTGAAGAGGTGGTATTTCCTCAACTCCTTCAAGTGGATTCCTATGATATGTTGTTACATGTGATTAAGGAGGAAAATCAAGAGGTTTCTCATCAAGAATAGATATATGAAGCAGCATATGGCAATGTTATATTTGATCACCAGGTTTATGAGAACATTATGCCCATTTTTCATGTACAGTCAGAACCAGTATATGGAAGTATCAAGCAATAAGCAGAGGTAACCATTTTCAGTTATCAATCTACTTCTTTCTATGATCCAGTAACCATTTATGTGGATTTATGTTTCTCAGAAGATTTTAGCCTTTCTAGTTTTGGAATTAAATCAGATGAGGGTTGTAGGTATGTGTTACAAATTAAAATTCTGTTACACATAAAGAATTCTTCTCTGATTTCTATTTGCGTTGAAAGAGCTTTGGTAAATGATTTGATGTTATTATGGCTTCATTGGAAGCATGAAGTCACATGATGAGCCAATTTTTATTGGTTAGAAGTAAGAATAGATAGAAGAATAAGCTCACCATCAAGTATGAGATTCTTTCAGTCTGTTGGTTTGCAGTAGAAAATTTGGTTTTAGTTTTGAAATAAAGACTCCATGCCCAATGCATATAAGGCACTATTGGCAGGGGAAGTTTGGTTTCAAATGAGGAGTAGAGTTGCAGAAGTTTGGGCCAGATTTGAATGACATTGGCCGACTCCATAACCCAATGGACTAGGCACAACACAGAAGAATGTGAATGTTTGTAGAGACAAAGTTTGCAGGTTGCGTTGCATGGATGCATAGAGGAAAAGGCACAATGGTCTGCCTGTTCTTGATGCCTCACAGGGAGAGAATCATCCCCCAGAAGGAGCCAATGTTAGTCTCTAATTTTGTCTTGGTTTAGTGAGAAAACCTTATTGTAAAACCTTCTTACCTACACTTCAATTTCTGTTTCCAGTTGATTTCGTTCTTTGTTTTTAGTGTCTTATGGTTTGAATTTCATTTTTTGAATAGTTTATTCAAGTTTGATTTTGAAAAACATTTTTTAAAATTGAAGTGTCTCCTTTCATGCCGTTTGAATTTAAACATTTCAAGTTGTCAAATGCGCTACGGGAATAAGCCGATTCCCATAGTGCCAAATAATCATGCCATAACTTGTGCCTGTTATCCTGATTTAGTTATGATGACTCGATTCATGAATTGAGAGTTCGTGTGCTCCCATGAAAATTTAGCAATCATTTCCAAATCCAACAGTTTCAGAATATAATTGCTATGCACGCACATAGGGTTCATTTAAAAATCACCTGTTGCTTGATGATCATTATATGTTACCTGTTCGAAGTTGGTTTAATCCAGGCTTTCAAGGAGAAATGAAAATATCCATTCAAAGAAGTAGGATACACTAACAATTGTAGGTGGTGAATTTGGAATCCGAAGACGATAGTTGCAGAATTGGGTTTAATGGCGCCAAAGAGGAGCAGACAGGTTTCCAGAATAGAACCAGAAGGAGCCGAACTTCTTGAGGCCTATCCTCAGATGGCCCAAAGGTTCAAGGACACTGGATGGTTTGAATTTATCACCATGTTTCAGGCTTATGATGAGCGGGTTTCCATGGAATTCGCTCAGAATTTCGATGGTCACGAGGTCGAAATCAACAAGATGTTGATTCTAGTCATAGAGCAGACTATAGCTAAATCTTCCAGGCTTGTGGTTGGAGGGGAAAGATGGTGGAAGAAGGAGCACGTGGTTACTGAATTTGTAAATCAATTTCTCATTCCAGATAAGTAGAATCCAGATTGGATAAGGGGAATACCTTGTAACTGGGTTCGACCCGAATGGCACACGGCTTTGGTGGTGATTCACAGGTACATCACCTGCGAAGGAAGGTTTTCATTGGTCTACATCTACCATATCAGAATACTGATGCATCTAAACGGTGATTACCCTTTAAATCTTCCTTATTTTCTACTTAAAGGTTTGACAAAAATGTCCAAGAAAGTATAGTCAATCTCCACTAATGCTAAGGGTAGTTTGTTCCATCAAGTCTTGATCAAAACCCTACTCATGTCTTCCCTAAACGAATTACAAAAGCCCTAGAACTGGCTGGTGCAATCCTTAAAACCTATCACTCAATCCAATAAGCAGAAAAAGGGCAGAGGGAAGAAGACCATTACTCAGAGCCTAGATATTTCTAATGAAATTATTGTGAAAGATGAGTCTTCTGATATCAAGGTAATTAAGAAAAGCAGAAGTAAGAGACCTAGATGGGAGCTCAAAATTGAAATTCTTCTTGAAGAACATGCTAAAGGAGAAATAGAGTCATATAATGACCTCACTGCTCAAACTGTCAACAAAGTTAAGGGAATACTTACACCACCTATAGGCCCTATAATGAGAGATTCAACTAGATTAGCAAAAGCTAAAAATATGGCTGAAGGCATCAATGAATTCCCTGAAGAAAAACAGGATTACTTGGTAGACTCAGATTACATACCAGATGTACCTAGAGCTTTAGATTCATCAAGTTCTGAGGAAGAACATAGCTCATAATTAATCTCAAAATACCAAGTTAAAGCCAAGGAACCTAGTGTTTCCTTAAACTTGAATGAAACTGCACCTTCTGAAGATTTCAAGAAAACAGAGATTGAAACGGAACCAAAAGTAACTAATGGTTCAGATAAAAGCATAGAAGAAAAATTTGTCAACAATGATATGCCTTGTGAAGGTTCAAAGGCTCGTGTCTACATAGCGAAACATAGAAACGATGGAAACATTATTTCAGAATTGGCCGAAGTACCATTAGATGCAAAGAATCATTAAAAGAAATACCAGAAAAGCTACAGGAAATTCTCTGTTATTTTTACCTGTTTTAGTCTTTTTCTTCAAGAGGGTTTACAAAATAGTTGGAGATGAATTGTTGAAACCAAAAGAGGTTTTTGTTGGGAACATTCCCCTTCACAAAAACCTATATCATTTTTTACACATCTATCACCATTTAAGAGATTCAAATTGATCCTTGAAGGCTAATTTTCTGATAAGCTACAGGAAATACTCTGTTATTTTTTCCTATTTTAGTCTTTATCTTCAAAATATGTTACAAAACAGTTGGAGAGGAATTTGATGAAACCAAAAGATTTTTTTTGTTGGGAACATTCCCCTTCACAAAAACCTCTCTCAGGGTTTACACAACTATCACCATTTAAGAGATTTGAATTGATCTTTGAGGGCTAATTTTCTGATAAGCTACAGGAAATACTCTGTTATTTTTTCCTGTTTTAGTCTTCTTCTTCAAGAGAGGTTGCAGAACATATGGAGATGAATTTGATGAAACAAAAAGATGTTTTTGTTGGGAACATTCCCCTTCACAAAAACCTCTCTCATTTTTTACACGGCTATCACCATTTAAGATATTCGAATTGATTGTTGGACCCTATTTTTCAAGAATTTACCAGATTTGTTTTCCTGAAAAATCTCATGGACAACAGTTGACAAGCCACCTCATCAATTCGAATTCGAGATCAGATTGGATGTTCTCCTTGATTATTTTAAACAAGAAACTAAACATAGATGATGAGGTTTTCAGATCCATTTCTTTTGGATCTTGATTATTATGTATTGTTTCTATATAAACTCTGTAGAATGAGAGGAAGACGTCGAAAAATTGGAGATCTAGAGAAACTTTTTGTGGAGATTATTGTAAAAGGCATTCATGTTCAATTGACACTTAATAACAAAGGCATATGGATGGTTAGACCTTATTTTTTCTACTCTATTATTTCATTTTTCATGCTTGAACTTATTATTCAAATTGCAATGCTTTTTGGTTCTTGAATGTTAATTTATATAGTGAAGATTTTGCTGTAGAGATAATTTTTTAAGTAATGATTTCAAGCTGATACTCCTGTTTCTTTATAATATATTGAGAATAAACTTTTGTGAAGTTGACAAATTGAAGACTTCACTTTCCTTTTTCTTGAATTGGTTTGCTCCATCTATGTACCTACCTATTATTCAGCCTATGGGATATGCAATGTTTTAATCTTGATTTTCATGCCATGTTGTAAACTTGACCCAGTTTTCAACCATTATATCAAAACTAAATCATAAAATCCTCAAAAACACTTTGCAATAAAATCAATGATGCACTAGCTTGCCCTTACCAGTCGAGTGCAACTTTAGGGACTAACTTTTTTGGCGCTGTTGACGGGGATGGAGACACAAAGTATTTATCCCTGGGAGAACGACAACGATCAGATCCGCTTCTTGATGGTGAATAGGAAGGGAACATATACATGACTGTGGATCTTTCACCATGGAGACTCCACTGTCTAAATATTAATAGGCGAATCCACTGGATCCATGCATGGAAGCCATTTTGGATCAAAGGTTTTCTTTTTATGATTTTTCAGATGTCATTGGTTTTCCAAACCCAATTCCTAGCAGAGATGAATGGGAAGGTACCCTTCCTACATTTAGAGGCGGAGATTGCGAGGTTCTGGCTAAGCATATGCTAGATTTTCATGAGTTTATTCATGAACGTCAGATTGTGCATGAGGATGTCAAGATCAAGATTTTCAGATAATCATTGAAGCGAGCAACCCTTGACTGGTGTAGATCTCTTCCATCTTCAAGTATTAACTCATTGGCAAGTTTTCATGATGCTTTCAATATATTTTGTAAAGAAGATTTTTCATCTCAAAGTCTTTTTGAAAATTGTTGTGATGAATTTGATAAGCATATTCAACAAAAAGCAAATGTTTCTTCTGATTGCAAGAATCAAAATCATGTTGTTGAGGGAGTTTTTCCAAATCTAATTGATAATAGGAAAGATGACTGGATAGTTGTGAATGCATTAGATTTTGTTTCTAATGCACTTGTTGTCTTAGATCTGAATGAAAAAATAGTTGAAGAAGAGGTATTTCCTCAAATCCTTCAAGTGGAATCCTATGATATGTTGTTACATGTGATTAAGGAGGAAAATCAAGAGGTTTCTCATCAAGAACAGATATATGAGGCAACATATGGCAATGTTATATTTGATCACCAGGTTTATGAGAACATTATGCCCATTTTTCATGTACAGTCAGAACCAGTATATGGAAGTATCAAGCAACAAGTAGAGGTAACCATTTTCAATTATCAATCTACTTCTTTCTATGTTCCAGTAACCATTTATGTGGATTTATGTTTCTCAGAAGATTTCAGCCTTGTTATTTTTGGAATTAAATCAGATGAGGGTTGTAGGTATGTGTTACAAATTAAAGTTCTGTTACACATAAAGAATTCTTCTGTGATTTCTATCTGCATTGAAAGAGCTTTGGTAAATGATTTGATGTTATTATGGCTTCATTGGAAGCATGAAGTCACATGATGAGCCAGTTTTTATTGGTTAGAAGTAAGAATAGATAGAAGAATAAGATCGCCATCAAGTATGAGATTCTTTCAGTCTGCTGGTTTGCAGCAGAAAATTTGGTTTTAGTTTTGAAATAAAGACTCCATGCCGAATGCATATAAGGCACTATTGGTAGGGGAAGTTTGGTTTCAAATGAGGAGCAAAGTTGCAGAAGTTTGGGCCATATTTGAATGACATTGGCTGACTCCATAACCCAATGGACTAGGCACAACACAGAAGAATGTGAATGTTTGCAGAGACAAAGTTTGCAGATTGCGTTGCATGGATGCATAGAGGAAAAGGAACAATGGTCTGCTTGTACTTGATGCCTCACGGGGAGAGCATCATCCCCCAGAAGGAGCCAATGTTAGTCTCTAATTTTGTCTTGGTTTAGTGAGAAAACCTTATTCTAAAACCTTCTTACCTACACTTCAATTTATATTTCTAGTTGATTTCGTTCTTTGTTTTTAGTGTCTTATGGTTTGCATTTCAGTTTTTGAATAGTTTATTCAAGTTTGATTTTGAAAAACATTGTTTAAAATTGAGGTGTCTCCTTTTATGCTGTTTGAATTTCAAAATTTGAAGTTGTCAAACGCGCTACGGGAATAAGCCTATTCCCGTAGCGCCAAATAATCATGCCATAAATTGTGCCTGTTATCCCGATTTAGTTATGATGACCCGATTCATGAATTGAGAGTTCGTGTGATCCCACGAAAACTTAGCAATCATTTCCAAATCCAAGAGTTTCAGAATATAATTGCTATGTACATGCGCAGGGTTCATTTCAAAATCACATGTTACTTGATGATCATTATATGTTACCTGTTCGAAGTTGGTTTAATTCAGGCTTGCAGGAATGTTATCCGCAATTTTGGTCATTGTGATGATGCAATGGTAATGTCATGATGATGGAATATCAAAGCTCTTACTAAGAACATTTTCTTGAGAAAGGTTACACTTATCAACTTCCAGAAATCATATTTTAAAGATAGTTCGCAGGCTGCATATATACTCTCTTGTGAGAATGCCTGTTTCTCGCAGGCTGCATTCAGCCGAGGTGCAAACTTCTTGCACTGTACTCATGGTTAGGGTGCGGACATGTTTTTAAAGAAGGAAAATGGATAAGTTCTCGATCCTTCTAGAAGGAATCTTCTAGAAGTGTGAGTTGGCTTTCGAATGGTTGGAAAAGTACTGACTTTCCACATATCTTGGGATCATTCCCTATCCAAGTAACTAATCTATCTCTTCCTATATGTTGAAGAGATTGCTCATGGAAATGGTTAGAAGAAAACAAGCAGCAAGCTAACTAGAGATTGATTAGAGAAGTAGTGCAAGACTGTATGGAGGATTGATGCTACAGCAGCAAGAGAAAATATCAAGGTCATCACAAGTGGTTGAATTTCTTCATGCATGAGCAAGTGTGTGTGTCAGAGCTAGGAGCCATCGAAAGGAGACCTATGACATCAAGGATCAGGTTGTAAGTTTCACTTTCAATTAATATAATACAACAATATGTCCCTTTCCCATAAAGATGATGTTGTCTTATTACATAATTCCTTGATCATATGTATAGACTAGCCTTTGAATATATTAATCTGTCTTTGCTTTGATTGGCTTGTCCTGTTCTGATCCGGACGGCACAAGAGCATTGGAGAAAAATCTTGGAACAACAGAGACTAAAGGAAAGCGTTCATAAGGTAAGCCTGTGACCTTTTATCTCTTAGTTCATTCAATAGATTAGATCTAGGGAAAGTGTCTTATTCTTTCATGATTTGTTCTAGATCCGGGTGGATCTAGGGAGATTGGTCTGTGTCCGCACTCACGAATTTATCCTATAACAAGGAAGGAATGAAAATATCCATTCAAAGCAACAAGATACACTAACAATTGTAGGTGGTGAATTTGGAATCCGAAGACGATAGTTGTAGAATCGAGTTTAATGGCGCCAAAGAGGAGCAGACAGGTTGCCAGAATAGAACCAGAAGGAGACGAACTTCTTGAGGCCTATCGTCAAATGGCCCAAAGGTTCAAGGAGGCTGGATGGTTTGAATTTCTCACCATGTGTTGTTCCTGAGTCTGTACTAAGGCTCAAAAGTACAGTGTCAAGGCATCCAAAAGTGGTTGGGATAAGGAGAAGGGAAAATATCAACCTTCGGAGAATAGTCTAGGGAATATTTCTACGTTGGGGTTGTCTGGCTTCGAACTGCTCCTGAATAGTTATGTCACGTTCAATGGCCGCCCATGATTGTTCAAGCTCGGCCTGGTTAGTGGCTTTTGTAAGAATAGTGTTGAAGAGGTTCAAGGTGATATGCGTTTGGTTCAGTAATCCGGGTTCAACGTTAGGTTGAGTTGGTGTAGGAACTATCATGGGGGAACAGTACTAGTAAGAGAACTGTTAAGAAAGATTGAGTGTTGTCTCAGTTTAGTTTTATAAAAGAGAATTCACAGTTGCAGTATTAACGATGTATGCAAATCTAAGGCTCGTTCCCGTAACTGTATTATATCTTAATCAAAGGGGTGAGATGAGGAAAAAAAATTAAGCCGTTTATAGTGTTAGGTTCCTATCAAGGGAATATCTTACGAAGTAAACAGAAGAAGAAAATATTTAAGAAATAACCGATGTAACAAAAAATGCATGTAGAATTCTGAAACTGCAAATTGGTCTTACACAGCTGATAGCTGGTGCAGAGGAAAGGCAATAAACAATCACAGAAAACCCAGATTTATTCGTTATAGTAGTGGTAGTACTAAAGTATAACGAAGCACATCAATTACGAATATGAATTGAAAATGAAAAATGAGGAACAAGGAAGCAAACTTGTAATACAGAAGTGATGGAATTGAGAATCTCGGATCTGATTGTATTAAATCTCAATGCAAAAACTCTATTACAAAATCTCAAAAAGGGTCCCTCTGCCTTGTTTATTTCTCTCTGGGGTGTATTTATACAATTTCTGCAAAGCAGGTAGAATCTCAATAGTCGCAACAATTTCAGTTATGACAGAGGAGAGAGCAATCGCTCCATCTCCCCCAATCTGTCTTCACTTGTTGCCAGGTGCTTGTCTTCGTGTAGACTCGGTGCGGGTAATGCATCTTTCCACGAGTTGAGATATGAGCCGTGAAGGTTCCGCTTGACAGCTGGCCTCGGTGAAGTAACATTCTCGAGATAAATGCTGCAGCTTGTCCCCCATTTGTGCATCGATGATATCAAGGGAACTTAGTTGCGCGTTGGGCTGGATCAAGTGCCTGTCAACTTGAGCCATGTCCACCCTGTCTATCTGAGAGATATCAGCTGAATCTCTCTCATCCTTCTCTTTTAGATCAAGCGAGATCTATTCTACATTTATTTGCATTAAAGTTTCTGCATCGCCTCCACTTTCCATACCCAACAGCTCGCCATCTATAGAATTGAAGGCTTCTTCTAACGAATTGGTCACTTTTTGGGCCTGTTCCTTGCCCATGGAAATGTTATGTTCCCAATCCTTCAACAGAATGTTACCTCTAGTTTGTTCTGGGAGAGCGAATCCGGGAGAACCTGCCAAAACTCTGTTGTTCGTGGCTATCACCGCCTCCTGGAAGGCAACTTGAGCCACTTTTGCGTCCCTTTCTCTGACAGTCAGGTTCTCGTAAACTCGATGCATCAACAGAAAATCCTCTCGAATCGTTCCCACTTTAGCTAGAAAACTCTATTGTGCAGAAGAGATCCTGCTTCGAATCTCAATCGCTCGGGATTTAAACCCCTCGATGTCGATCATCCTGCTTTCGGCTGTCTCTACCTGAGCCTGCAGCTCTGCAATCATAGTCCTTTGTTGGCCCGCCTATATCCAACCATCTCAGATCACTGGATGTGCTTGCTCCAGCTTGGCTTTGAGCATTTCTATTTCATTTCAATCAGCTAGACGGGCCAATTCTATCTCCCCTCTCACCTGTATTTTAGCGTTTTTTGTGGTCGAAGCTACTTTGGCTTCGAGAGTCTTGATCAGGTGATTTTTTCTTTTGAGCTGGTTTTTCAACACTCCGACCGAAAATTGATCCGCCGATGCATACGCTCCTAGCGTTCCTACGATCTCCATGGAAAATTGTTCATTCTTTTTGTTCTTTCCATCGGTAATAACCTTAAACTTCTTAGCGGTCGATTCTCCCTCCTGGTAGAATTCCCTTTTCACCACCGCTTTTCTCTTTTTGTCAAAGAAGAACTCATTTGGAGGAAGTTCTTCTGCTCTGATAGGCCTCAGTTCCTCATTGAAAATCCATCCTTCTTCTATATTTCCCTGCGTCGACTGCAAGGGGGTGACAAAAGTGATTGCTTCCCCGATTTGTTTTGCTGCCTTTCCTGGGGTGATGACCAGGTCCTGCTTCTTCGGAGGTTCAGGGGTCTTCGTCTCAGTTTCTGGATTCTGTTTCTTTGGAGGGTCCGGATTCTGGACCTCTGATTCGGGCTTCTTCATTTACTTCCCCTCGTCCTAGATTTTTTTTGAGCCAAGAACTGCATCTTTGGGGCCTTCAGCATCCTTCGGTTCCGTCTCAGAAACGCCCGGGCTCCCTCCTCACAATACAGCAGGAAGACAACTTCATCTGTGTTCCTGAAATTTCAATACGGAGGCTGTGTCTTCAGGTGATAAAGATCGGATCCGAGCTTGCACTTCCTCATAAGACCTCGCCCCTCAGAAAATGTCATCCGAGGGTGAAAACTCATGTTCAAACCTCTTTAGCCCACAATTTGCTAAATGGTTTCTCACAATTTTCTGAGGATCATGTTTTTTGTACTCGATCGAGACCAAACTCAGGTCTTCCAGGGCTGCAGCCTCAGCATTGGCATGCCTGAAATCCAATAAAGAATAAGAATTTAACCGAATGGGAACAAACAACCACACCTTCTTTGAAGATGCTTTGAGTTCTTTACTCACCCCGCCAATTACTGTTTGTCGGGCGTTCTCACGACAAGCCAGCTTGTCGGGGATGAACAGTGGTAGTGCAAGCAGGGGAACAACAGCTCTGAACACTATGAAATAGGAGAACTCTACCTCCACATACCAGTCCTCTATACCACTCAGATTTACAGCAACGCTGTCCGAGATGCGAGGTGGCGGGTGACCAAAAATGGCGATTTGCAGGGGCACCATCACCCATTTGAAAATTTCGTAGATGAATTTTTCCGCTTTATTCTCCCACAGTTTATCGTGATACTCATGTACAGTTTTTTCTTGGACTAGATTCCAAGCCCAGCTCATCAAAGGGAACGGTGTCATGGAACATACCGCGTCCATAATATATGCAGACATGAAAAATGAGGACGGTCACCCACTTGCCTTCTGCTCCCAATACTTTGTGAGCCGGTTGGCCAAACTGTTCGAGAGTATCTTTGCCCAATTAAATGAGCAACGTTCTGCAACCCCAAACATGAGAGGCACCCACGCAATGTAGAAATGCGAGGTGTCCTCTCTTCCAAATAGTTAGCATGTCATCATTGCCACATACTTATACTATGGTTCCAGCGAAGGAATTGAATAAACGCCCTGGTCATTTTCTCTGAATTTCGCGGAGCGCGAAACCCAATCCTTTATCAAACCAGGCATGGTTTTTTCATATTGAGTGCATTCCTTCTCTTTGAATTCCTCCATGAATTTAGCACCATATGTGTATTCAGATGTCGTCAGGATCTTGTACATGGTTTGGATGTGCTCCAGTCTGAAAGTCCCGACTGTGACCCGTTGGTAGATCATGATAGTTATGGTGGGTAAGTCTATGTGATCCAACACCCATCAGATCATATCATAATATGGAAGAAACCATGGTCTGGTTGCTACCTTGTGCATTCCAGATTGAATGACTATCTTGTGTTTAGTGTTCAAGTCATCCTTTTCATTGTCGTCGGAGTCTGAATAATTCACCAACTTAGATTGCAAAATATCTGAAACAAACGACCAGCTAGGGACTGAGTTGAAACTCCGAGGTGAAGTGTCGGAGACATTATCTAAGCCTTGCCATGCAACCTCGACATTCACCTTTGCCGCTTTCCGTGGAGCCATGGCTGAAGCTTGCGTTTTCTCCCTTCTGCGATAGAACTGCGTATACATGAAGAAATAGTTCACTCGGAAAATGACGAGCTCTGCGTGCTTATGAAAAATGCTTTCATTATAATAAAATGAAACTCTTGTATATATTTGAAAATTCTGTACTTTTCGAAATAAGTCTGTCAAATCGTAATTAGAAACAAATTTATTGCGTAAAATCCAATCTTATATGTGTGGATTCACCCTAATTCTCCATTAATGTCATCAATTTTTTGGCGGTTTGACAGTCAGTCGGAGTAGGGAGAGAGATGGCTACCTCGGGAAACATGCAAGCCTCGGGGCGCGGGATATATTTTTCCTTATCTTAAATTATCAAATTTTACCACCTTTTATCAATTCCTCGTTGTTAGCTACTTCGTGGATTTTCTTTTAACATTTTGAGTCCCGAACTCGCGAGATCTCAAGGAACGAATTTGGCTTAATTAACAGTAATCGCGATTTGGAGCATCATTAATTTTATAATCCATTTATTTGCCATATCACAACTCGGAACTCTGAAGGCAAGTTTCTGGGAGATTAGTATGTCGAGTCGCGAAACCGCGAGATGGCGATAATTAAGGCTCAATTAAGGGGAATAAAATCTTGGATTAGGCGATTAATTAATCTTGCTATAATTACCTCGCGACTTCATGAGTCGGGGTTTTAGACGCCGTAACTTTCGAAAAGATAGTGTCGAGTGGCGAAACGCCGAGAACAGATTTAACCATGGTTAGCTTTTTTTCTTTTAATCCTTGACTAGGGTTATCCCAAAAGCACCTCGCGTTCTCGGCTCTCGGGGCTATAAAACTAAAAACTTGGGTTTGACGAACACAGAGGTGCGAAACCCCAATGATTTCTAATCACGAGTTAAAAGATTTTACCCTAGTTAACGTCTTGGGTGAAAATTTAAAAACGACTTCGCTGTTTCGTGACTCAGGACGTGTGAACTCAAGGATTAAAGCATCTGACTTGCGAGATCCTGAAGTAAAATAAAAAGAGAGAACATTCTTACGAAAGTGGACTTGTTTTGAGGGTAGAAAGAACATCGCTGCTTACGCGACAAGGTTGCAGAGTTTTCAAAGTTTTTTTTTTTTGGGGGGGGGAAATCAAAAGGCCATCTTTAGAATTTTAAGTATCCAAAATGAAAATTGTGACGGGTTAAAAAATGAGGGCGGATCCAACATAGGCTCCAACTAGGGATCCCGCCTTCCTGTGAGGTGGGAAGAATAGTAGACCACGTGCTAATATTGGGTAAATGGAGTCATAAGCTAAAACAAGTGGAAAAAATTCAAGGAAAAAAGGATTGAAGGGGGAAAAGACTTCGTTTTTTACCTCAAGAAGCTTTTTCAAAATCAAATACTCTTTCCAAACATAGCTCTAGTCCCTTTCACAATTTTACCTTTCCCACTACTAACTTTGGGGATGTTTCAAGATAGTCGAAACAACCCTAGGGGACTCAACAGATCTTCTGGCTCTCGGCTTGCATCAAAAGAATGAGATTATATATTTTTTAATCGGGGAAGTCCCGTCTGAATTTGGGATGTGGATTAGGTTTTTAGGAAGTATTGGTTACCAGAGTAGAGTGATATTCATGTATAATAGACTTTACAGATATCTCAGACATTGCTTCACTGCCAGCGAACCTGTTCAGTACCCCGGTGAAGTTATCTGACCCTTTTTACTGAATTTCCTTTCACCACTTCGGAAATTATTTATGCATTTAAATGCTAAGACGAGGGCAATCATTTTTGAATTTCCTTTCATCATCTTTTTGGACTAGGTGGGGGCAATCATTTCTGAATTTCCTTTCACCACCCATCTTATAATTCATTTTTTTGAGCGCGAAGATGGGGGCAATCAGTTTATATCAGGACTGATATCTGTGTAATATTTTGTATCAGAGGTCTGTCAACTAACCTTGATTACTCGGTATCAATCTTCCCTTGACCTTCACAACACCTTCGTTCTTAGAGAGACGGGGGAAAATAAATTTTTTTAAGGGGCACCCTGTTTGAGCAAGCTTTGATTCTTCCGAAGCTATTGAAAAACCTAGGAAAGTTAGGATTGCTCTAAGCGTTCCTTTGCTTAGCAGGGGATCAAGTAGTTGTGGAGACCCGCTTTCCTTATACAATCTGTTTCGAGACTCAGGAGGCTAAAAATGAAAACTTTTATCCCTTCGTAATGAAATGAAAAGATGGCGGCTTTGTTCAAAAGTTAGATCTGAAAACAGGCATGATACAAGGCAGTGATTCATTGATCAAAGATATAGAAGGTCAAACAGTTCGAGACTAGTTCTTGTAGATGTCATTGGGGATGGTTACTTTCGACTGACTTTTCTTAGTTTTAGTGTATCATTCAAACCAATTTAAATCAAAGGTTACCAAGCCAATCAAGAATCCTGTTATTTAACAATTTTGCCGTTATTGTAATTTAAACAACGTTACCTTGATTTAATTTTGACAGTCTTTGACAACATTTGTATCAAGAAAACCCACCTTTACCTTTCTTTTCAATTTCTTTGTGCACTACGAAAACTACTTTTTGGGTATCACATGTTTCATGCCGATTTATCTCTGGTACTTCTTTGCGACTTACTCCTCCCGCTAGCTTGTAAGCGGCTGGAATCCTGTAAAAAGAAAACACGAATTTTATTCAAAATAAAAATTATGAACAGAAGAAAATAGAAAGTTTAAAGGGAAATAAAAAAGCATGTATATACAAAAAAAATTATATATATATATATATTATTTATTTATTTATTTATTTTATTTTATTTTTCTGCACATGGCGACTGCTATGTCATGTAATGTTTCAGATATCGCGCGTTGATAGGGGCGCTGAGGACTTCTCCGTCAATGTTTTCCAACAGGAAAGAATTTTCTCCTACTGGAGCCGAAACCCTGAACGGTCCATACCAGAGGTGGTCGAATTTACTATGTTTCGCTGCCTCTTCCCTTCTCGCATCCCATATTAGCACCAAATCACCTGGAGAGAATTCTCGATCCTTCACTTTTCGGTCGAACAATGCTTTCATGTCATATTGGTACCGCTGCATCTTTTCATCAACCTTGGTTCTCTGCTGTTGGACCTCAATCAATTGATTTATTCTCTTGGTCACAGGATTGGGTTCTTCGTTTTGGTCTTGCCACAGCTTCATTACTGGTAGCGCCAGGTTTATGGGAAGAACGACATCTGTCCCATAGACCATTTGAAAAGGTGAAATGCCGATAGCTCTTTTCATGCTTATGCGGTTTTCCCACAATGCGTATTTTAGATGTACATGCCAAGACCTCTTGCTCTCATCCAATACCTTCTTGATAATGTTTACCAGGCTCTTATTTGACGACTTGGCCAACCAGTTCCCTTGGGGGTAGTATGCAGTGGAATGTCCGAGAATGATGTTGTATTTCTGACAAAAACTGATCATAGCCATAGACTTAAATGCTTGGGCGTTGTCAGTAACTGTATTTCGGGGACAACCGAATCTTGACAAAATATTTTCCTCCAAGAAATTGATCACCACTGAGTCTGTTGCCTTCTTGGTTGGAATGGCTTCCACCCACTTGGTAAAATAATCCGTGGCTGTCAAGATCCACCTATGCTGAGCACTGGAATGAGGATTGATCTCACCTATGAAGTCCAGACCCCATTGTTGAAATGGAGCTTCAGTTTTGACTGGAACGAGTGGTAGTGCAGGGAGTTTTTGTTTCCCAACGAATATTTGACAAGGGTCGCACGCACAGACTTTGGCATTTACGTCTGAAAATAGTTTCGGCCAATAGTAGCCTGCTCTCAAGATCTTGTAGGCCATGGCTCTCCATGCGTGGTGTACTCCACAGATTCCTTCATGAAATTCCTCTATGACCTGAGGAGTTTCCGACTCGACCAAACAGACTAGTAGGAACCCGAGTGGATCCTTCCAGTATAGCTGGTTTTCGGCGATGCAATATTTGACAGCGTGGATTTTTAAAGTTATGCATTTGGCTGATGATAGCCCATCTGGGCATTTCAGGTTCAACAAGTAGAACACGATGTCTTTATACCAGCCCGACAATATAAACTTTTCTTCAATGTTTCTTGGATCTGTCTCGTCATCCGGCTCATGCAGGTGGGTGTCTCCGTCTTCTTCTTGGAGGAAATTAATATCAAGGGCTCTAAGATTCGATTCGGCCAAGAGTTTGGAAAGACCCTGCCCCTTTATCAATTTAGTCGGCTTGACTTCAAGATCGAATTCTTGTATTTTAGTGAGCCATCGCCCTCTTTTTCCGTCACTGTCCAGTTGTACCAATATGTCCTTTACAGAACTAGTGGGTACATACGCGATTATCTTTGAGTGTAGCACATAGGTTCTGAACGCTTTCAATGCTTTTACCATTGCGTATGCTTGTTTTTCCATTATGTTATATTTCAGTTCTGCATCTCTGAGGCTTTTGCTGAAAAACGCTATCGGTTGTTCGAACCCCTCTTCATTTTTTTGCAAGAGTACCGCGGCGATGGTATGTTCAGAAGCAAAAGAGAAGATGAGAAAATATTTTAGATAATCCAGACTTGCTAGTACGGGATATTTCCTTATAACTTTTTTGATGTGCATGAAAGATGCCCTGGCCTCGGCGGTCCAATTTACCCCGCTATCCTTCTTCAACATTCCTGTAATCAATTTGACAATCTCAGCGAAATTGGGAATAAATCTTCGCAGAAAATTTATCTTACCTAAGAATGATTGAATTTATTTTATATTTCTTGGGATCGGGATAGTATCTATTGCTTCAATCCTCTTAGGATCAATCCTAATTCCTTCCTTAGATACGACATGGCCTAGAATCTTACCTTCCCACATAGAGAAATGAGATTTCTTTGGATTCAGGGATAGACCAAACCTGCGGCACTTTTCGAACGTCTGTTTGAGATGCATCAAATGTTCCTCGTCAGTTTTAGAAAAAACCGTCAGATCATCAAGGTAAATGACTATGAACTTGTCCCTTTCTCCCATGAAAGTGATGTCCATAGCTCCCTGGAAAGTGGCCCCTGCATTCATTAAACCAAAAGGCATTTTGTCGTACATGAAGTACCCCAGGGCGTGGTGAATGCCTTGTCCTGTTCATTCATAGCGATTTGATTATAACCAGAGAAGCCATCTATCATCGACATTTGATTATCTCCAACAACCTTTTCTAAAATGTGGTCCATTTTGGGCAGAGGGTAATTATCTTTGAGAGACGACTTGTTTAGGTTTCAGAAATCCACACATAGTCTGATTTCCCTGTTCTTTTTCCTGACTGGAACTAGGTTAGCTGCCCAGTCCGAGTATCTCAAAGGTACGATTATCTTTGCATCCAAGAGTTTTTTGACTTCCTTTTCTATCACAGGTAACAGGATGGGGTTAATTTGCCTAAGATTTTGCCTAAACGGTTTGACCCCGGGCTTCAACGGTATCTTGTGATCAATAATGGAAGTGTCATATGTTTTAGATTCATCATAGGACCATGTGAAAACATCTTTGTATTGCCTGAGCAAGTCTTGGTACTTTTATTTCGTTTTGGGAGGGAGGAATTTCGATAGTTTTACCATTCAGGGTTCTTTTTCGGTCCCTAAATCACAGTCCTCCACCTCTTCTGGCTGGGGCTGCAAAGTGGCCTTTACGGGTACATCGTTTTGATCAAAAAGTCTTTAAAAAGGAATCAATCCTTTGGGAATCTGATTTCTCTTAAGGACCAACATACGATGATCCTCAATTTTATCTCGGAAAACTTCAGGTTCCTCTCCTTCTTGCATGATCCACGTGGAGTCATTTTGTTTTTCTTGGTCAGCGTGAGTTTCTGAAAATTCGCCTACTGCAGTAAGGAACTTCTTAATCTATTCATCGTCTTCAAAGACTTGCCAGTGTCGGATGTTGTCTGGTATGGAAGGCTTATATCTGATTTTGATATGATATTTCAACTTAAAGGTCGTGGGAGGAGAAAAGGTTGAAGCTGCCTTTGCCAATGCATCAACATGTAGATTCTCGGTGCAAGGGATAAAATGGATATTTACAGATGAGAAATTTTTTTCGGTGAGATCCCAAGCACAATTTCGATATGCTCTTAGTCTGGGATGCTTGGCTAGGTACTATCGGTTCACTTTTCTTACTATCAATTCCGTGTCACCATATATCTCCAAGTTATTTATATTTAATTTCTTGGCAGCCTCTAATCCCAAGATCAATGCTTCATACTCGCATACATTATTAGTGTAATCTATGTCCCACTGCAAACGATAGGAGAAAGGAACAATGAACTTACCTTCAGGTGCTACCAAGTGTACCCCAGCACCAGCTCCATCAGAAGACGAAGCGCCATCGAAATACATTTTCCATACACCAGTATTACACAACTCTTCTGTCAAGGGGATTAACTCTTCTTGCTTTGCATTGATTTCTTCTGGGCAACCATCCAGACCATCATCAAAAGACAAAATGCAGTTTCCAAGATCTTGTTCTGCGATGTAAATGGGGAAGTTGTGCGGGTTTTGAGGGTCACTGACTATGTATGCTAATCTTGTCTCTCTGTATAAACGAGTGAAGTGACCCCCGAACATAGGGATTGTGGCATAGGACATATCTAATTGAAGGGAACCTCCCAACTTCCCCCCCATGATCTAGATAATAGCATACCGTACTTAGGGGGAATATCGGTGATAACCACATCCATTAGGATACTTTTAACAGGGACCTGAGCTAAGGTAACTACCAGATCCTTTATCATCCCCATGCATTTAACCTTCCTTGAATCAAATGAATACAGATTTCCATAAGGTCTTGTGATATGGAGACCCAGCTTCTCCATTATAATCTTGGGCATAACATTGTGGGAAGCTCTGGAGTCTAACATACAATTATGCAACAACTGATCATGTATATTCAGAGTGATATAGAAGGGAGCGATGTTGTCTTTGGACCCTTCAAAATGGGGACCAGAGGTGATGTTAGGTCTATCATATTCCAAGTTTATAACATCAGATTGACTTTCAATCTCGGGGACACCCATCAATTTGGTAATTTGTTTGCGATAACAGGGGTTTTTCGCTAATTCTACCAAAGCGATTGGTATCTTAATTTTGTTCAACTCATTTTCAAAACTGAACGCTCCATTCACTTTGTCTGTTTGTACGGTTGAGACTTCTGAATTCTTTCTTTCTGACTTATTCGTCTGGATAGATTTATCATTCATGGTCTTAGTTAAAAAAGTATCCTTGTTTACAGGTTCGATTGGTTGTGTTTGAGTTCCTACTTTTTCTACCTCGGACTCCTGAGCGCTTACTCTTCTCGTTTTGTTGTTGGGTGGTGGGGTCTCGTCCAAAGGAGGCTCGTAAGCTTGACCCCTCTGAAGTATTTTGCTAGGTTGAAAAGCCGAGGCAGGTTTACTTTTAGATCTCAGGTTGTATCTAGGTTGAAACTCAGCTATCATTGTCTCGATTTCTAGTTGGGATTCATGGTTCTCAGTGTGATCACTCTCTTCGCTCTCATCTTGCGTCTCCGGCACATTTAGAGACTTTTTGTAGTCTTCGCGAGTCAGATATGGTTGACTACAATCATCACCAAAGTTCGCGACATCATTATCTGAATCCTCGAAGTCTTGCAAATCGTTAGCTCTTATAAAATTTTCATTTTTCAAGGGAGCTTGTATTCTTTGATCTTCCTTTTTTATTGGTCTTTGTTGATTAGGAGGATTTTGATTTTTTCTGAACTCCTTTTTGGGGTAAGAGTCAGACTTGGCCTGTTCAAGTTCCATCCGGGTTATTTTGTTTGACAACTCTTTGATCACCCTAGCCATATCGTCCACCCTATCATCGGAGGTTCTATTGGACCCTGAAGGGCCTGCTTGTTCTCTGAAACGCTTGGGCTCTCGGTTTCCAGTCTCTACTCTAGACTTAAGTTTACCCGAAGCCATCATGTTAGATTCTATCTCTATCGCATCTTCCTGCATGCGGTTTAAGGTGGCTCCCCTTCGTTCTCGCAAAAGTAGTGTGAAATCTGGCTCGAAAGCTCCGGCGAAGGTCACCTTGGTCGTGGGTGGAGATGGTTTGACTTTAGCTGGGATTTTGTTGTACAGTTTGTTGAATCTTTGGATGAATTCTACGACTGACTCAGAGTTCTTTTTCTTCAAAGCTCCAAATTTGGTTAGATAATAGAGGTGATCTTTTCGCTCGCCCCATTTTCTGAGGAAAGCGTCTTCCAAAGCATCATATGAAGTGATAGAAGCTGCGGGAAAGCTCTGAAACCAAGTTCGGACCAAACCCTCAAAGGTTTGGACAAGGAGTCTTTAATATACATATTCATGCTCGATACCAAAGATATCTGTGAATTGGTCAAAGAAGTTAATATGTTCCGCGGTGGTCAGATCTCCCTCCCCGGTGAAGATCGTGTAGGGGGACAGGCAACACCAAAGGGGCATATCAGGCTATGACTTTTGCGAAAACTCTGGGAGGGGGGGGAGGCCCTTGACCTCCACCCCCTCCTTGGGGCCCTTGACCTCCACCTCCTCCTTGGGGGACTCCTCCTCCACCCCCTCCAAACCCTCCCCCTCCTCCTATAAACCCTCCACCTCCTCCTCCAGCGGCTGCCATCGTTGTTTGTGGAGATTTATAAATGGGGTTTTCAAAAAATAAAAGGGGTTTTATATTTTCTTCACTAAGAGGAGACTTTGATGAGGAAGGATAAGGAACGCGAGGAGTCGATTCTTCAGACTTGCAAGAGAAGGAATCAGGAAAACCGACGGGTGTGAGAAACGAGTGTGTAACAGACTCTTCAGGATTTGGAGAAGTCGGGAAATTTAACTGAATATGAGATAGTGATTTGAAAGACGACGAACCTTCAAAAGGGCCCTTTCCCCTCTATATCAAGGGGACTGTTGGATAAATCTCACTTCCGATTTCGGTATAGGGTGTTGAATGTTTAGCGTCAAAGTAAGGATTGAGCGAGTTCGGGGGTTTGAAAGGACTTTCAACCCTCGGTGATGGGATTTCAAGTTGGTAAGCTGTAGCAGTTGGCTTAAAAGAGCCTCTCGCCTTTAGAATTTTTTCGGGGTCGGAAACTGGTGTAATCTGCTCACCATCCGGGTTCTGTTCGGTATTCCTTCGAGTGAATGACAGTTTATTTTTTCGTGGACTCACCAAGTGAAAGATAAAAATCCTTAAAATGTGTGTACTCTTTGTTCACCATCAAAGGGTAACACTTTCAATGAAAAACAATTTGTCGTTTTCCCAGGGAAAAAGATTTCGTAACTTCGGTCCCCAGCAGCAGCGCCAGAAAGATGTTGTCCTGAGTCTGTACTAAGGCTCAAAAGTACAGTGTCAAGGCATCTGAAAGTGGTTGGGATAAGGAGAAGGGAAAATATCAACCTTCAGAGAATAGTCTAGGGAAGATTTCTTCGTTGGGGTTGTCTGGCTTCGAACGGCTCTTGAATAGTTATGTCACGTTCAATGGCCGCCCATGATTGTTCAAGATCGGCCCGGTTAGTGGTTGTTTTAAGGATAGTGTTGAAGAGGTTCAAGGCGATATGCATTTGGTTCAGTAATCCGGGTTCAACGTTAGGTTGAGTTGGTGTAGGAACTTTCATGGGGGAACAGTACTGGTAAGAGAACTGTTAAGAAAGATTGAGTGCTGTCTCAGTTTAGTTTTATAAAACACAATTCACGTTTGCAGTATTAAAGATGTATGCAAATATAAGGCTCGTTCCCATAACTGTATTATATCTTAATCAAAGGGGTGAGATGAGGAAAAAACATTAAGCCATTTATAGTGTCAGGTTCCTATCAAGGGAAAATCTTACGAAGTAAATGGAAGAAGAAAATATTTAAGAAATAACTGATGTAACAAAAAATGCATGTAGAATTTCGAAACTGCAAATTGGTCTTACACAACTGATAGCTGGTGCAGAGGAAAGGCAATAAAAAATCACAGAAAACCCAGATTTATTCGTTATAGTAGTGGTAGTACTAAAGTATAACGAAGCACATCAATTACGAATATGAATTGAAAATGAAAAATGAGGAACAAGGAAGCAAACTTGTAATATAGAAGTGACGGAATTGAGAATCTCGGATCTGCTTGTATTAAATCGCAATGCAAAAACTCTATTACAAAATCTCAAAAAGGGTCTCTCTGCCTTGTTTATTTCTCTCTAGGGTGTATTTATACAATTTCTGCAAAGCAGGTAGAATCTCAATAGTCACAACAATTTCAGTTACGACAGAGGAGAGAGAAATTGCTCCATCTCCCCCAATCTGTCTTCACTTGTTTCCAGGTGCTCATCTTCGTGCGGACTCGGTGCAGGCGATGCATCTTTCCACGAGTTGAGATACGAGCCGTGAAGGTTCTGCTTGACAGCTGGCCTCGACGAAGTAACATTCTCGGGCTAAATGCTGCAACTTGTCCCCCGTTTGTGCATCAATGATATCAAGGGCACTTAGTTGCGCGTTGGGTTGGATCAAGTGCCTGTCAACTCGGGCCATGTCCACCCTGTCTATCTAAGAGATATTGGCTAAATATCTCTCATCCTTCTCTTTTAGATCGAGCAAGATCTCTTTTACATTTATTTGCATTAAATTTTCTGCATCGCCTCCACTGTCCATACCCAACAACTCGCCATCTATAGAATTGAAGGATTCTTCTAATGAATTGGTCACTTTTTGGGCCTGTTCCTTGCCCAGGGCAATGTTATGCTCCCAATCCTTCAACAAAATGTTACCTCTAGTTTGTTCTGGAAGAGAGAATCTGGGAGAACCTACTGAAACTCTGTTGTTCGTGGCTATCACTGCCTCCTGGGAGGCGACCCGAGCCGCTTTTGGGTCCCTTTCTCTGACAGTCAGGTTCTCGGAAACTCGATGCATCAACAGACAATCCTCTTGAATCGTTCCCACTTTGGCGAGTAAACTCTGTTGTGCAGAAGATATCCTTCTCCGAATCTTGATCGCTCGGGATTTAAACCCCTCGACATTGATCATCCTGCTTTCGGCGGTCTCTACCTGAGCCTGCAGCTCTACAATCATAGTCCTTTGTTGGCCCGCTTGTATCCGACCATCTCGGATCACTAGATGTGATTGCTCCAGCTTGGCTTTGAGCATTTCTATTTCATTTTGATCAGCTAGTCCGGCCAGTTCTATCTCCCTGCTCACCTGGCTTTTAGCGTTTTCTGTAGCCGAAGCTACTCTGGCTTCGAGAGTGTTGATCAGGTGATTTTTTCTTTTGAGTTGGTTTTTCAACACTCCGACTGAAAATTTATTTGCCGATGCATACACTCCTAGCGCTCCTGCGATCTTCATGGCGAATTGTTCATTCTTTTTTTTATTTCCATCAGTCATAACCTTGAACTTTTTAGCAGTCGATTCTCCCTCCTGGTAGAATTCCCTTTTCACCACCACTTTTCTCTTTTTGTCAAAGAAGAACTCGTTTGGAGGAAGTTATTCTTCTCTGATAGGCCTCAGTTCCTCATTGAAAATCCATCCTTCTTCTATATTTCCCTGCGTTGACTGCAAGGGGGTGACAAAAGTGATGGGTTCCCTGATTTGTTTTGCTGCCTTTCCTAGGGTGATGACCGGGTCCTACTTCTTTGGAGGTTCATGGGTCTTCATCTCAGTTTCTGGATTCTGTTTCATTTTAGGGTCCAGATTCTGGACCTCTGCTTTGGGCTTCTTCGTTTGCTTCCCCTCGTCCTAGATTTTTTCCGAGCCAAGAACTGCATCTTTGGGGCCTTTAGCATCCTTCGGTTTCGTCTCAGAAATGCTCATGCTCCCTCCTCGCAATACAACAGGAAGACAACTTCGTCTGTGTTCCTAAAATTTTGATATAGAGGTTGTGTCTTTGGGTGATAAAGATCGGATCTGAGCTTGCAATTCCTCATAAGACCTCGCCCCTCGGAAAATGTCATCAGGGGGTGAAAACTCATGTTCAAACCTCTTTAGCCCACAATTTTCTAAATGGTTGCTCACAATTTTCTGAGGATCATGTTTTTTCTACTCGATGGAGACCAAACTCAGGTCTTCCAGGGCTGTAGCCTCAGCTTTGGCATGCCCGAAATCCAATAAAGAATAAGAATTTAACCGAACGGGAAAAAAAGGCCACACCTTCTTTGAAGATTCTTTGAGTTCTTTACTCACCCCACCAATTACTGTTTGTCAGGCGATCTCGCGACAAGCTAGCTTGTCGGGGATGAACAGTGGTAGTGCAAGCGGGGGAATAGCAGCTCCGAACACTCTGAAATAGGATAAATCTACCTCCACTTACCAATCCACTATACCACTCAGATTTACAGCAACGCTCTCCGAGATGCGAGGTGGTGGGTGACCAAAAATGGCGATGTGCAGGGGCACCATCACCCAGTTGAAAATTTCGTAGATGAATTTGTCCGCTTTATTCTCCCATAGTTTATCGTGATACTCATGTACAGGTTTTTCTTGGACTGGATTCCAAGCCCAACTCATCAAAGGGAGCGATGTCATGGAACATACCGCGTCCATAATATATGCAGACATGAAAAATGAGGACGGTCACCCACTTGCCTTCTGCTCCCGATACTCTGTGACCCGGTTGGCCAAACTGTCCGAGAGTATCTTTGCCCAATTAAACGAGCAACCTTCTGTAACTTGAAACATGAGAGGCACCCACGCAATGTAGAAATGCGAGGTGTCCTCTCTTCCAAATAGTCGGCATGTCATCGTTGCCACATACTTATACTGTGGTTCCAACGAAGAAATTGAATAAATGCCCTGGTCATTTTCTCTGAATTTCGTGGAGCGCAAAACCCAATCCTTTATCAAACTGGGCATGGTTTTGTCATATTGAGTGCATTCCTTCTCTTTGAATTCCTCCAGGAATTCAGGACCATACGTGTATTCAGATGTCGTCGGGAGCTTGTACATGGTTTGGATGTGCTCTGGTCTAAAAGTCCCGACCGTGACCCGTTGGTTGTTCATGATAGTTCTGGTGGGTAAGTCTATGTGATCCAATGCCCATCGGATCATATCATAATATGGAAGCAACCATGGTCTGTTTTCTACCTTGTGCATTTTAGATTGAACGACTATCTTGTATTTAGTGTTCAAGTCGTCCTTTTCATTGTCGTCGGAGTCTAAATAATTCACCAACTTAGATTGCAGAATATCTGAAACAAACGACCAGCTAGGGACTGAGTCGACACTCCAAGGCAAAGTGTCAGAGACATTATCCGAGCCTTGCCCTGCAACCTCGACATTCGCCTTTGCCACTTTCCGTGGAGCCATGGCTGAAGCTTGCATTTTCACCCTTCTGCGATAGAACTACGTATACATGCAGAAATTAGTTCACTCGGAAAATGACGAGCTTTGCGTGCTTATGAAAAATGCTTTCATTATAATAAAATGAAACTCCTGTATATATTTGAAAATTCGTTACTTTTCGAAATAAGTCTGTCAAATCGTAATTAGAAACAAATTTATTGCGTAAAAATCGATCTTATATTCGTGGATTCACCCTAATTCTCCATTAATGTCATCAATGTTTTGGTGGTTTGACAGTTAGTCGGAGTAGGGAGAGAGATGCTACCTCGAGAAATGTGCAAGCCTCGGGGCACGGGATATATTTTGCCTTATCTTAAATTATCAAATTTTACCACCTTTTATCAATTCCTCGTTGTTCGCTACTTCGTGGATTTTCTTTTAACATTTTGAGTCCCCAACTCGCGAGATCGCGAGGACCGACTTTGGCTTAATTAACAGTAATCGCGATTTGGAGCATCATTAATTTTATAATCCATTTATTTGCCATATCGCAACTCGGAACTCCGAAGGCAAGTTTCTAGGAGATTAGTATGCCGAGTCGCGAAACCACGAGATGGCAATAATTAAGGCTCAATTAAGGGGAAGAAAATCTTGGATTAGGTGATTAATTAATCTTGCTATAATTACCTTGGGACTTCGTGAGTCGGGGTTTTAGACGCCATAACTTTTGAAAAGATAGTACCGAGTGGGGAAACGCCTAGAACAGATTTAACCATGGTTAGCTTTTTTTCTTTTAATCCTTGACCAGGGTTATCCCAAAAGCACCTCGTGTTCTCGGCTCTCAGGGCTGTAAAACTAAAAACTTGGGTTTGAAGAATACCGAGGCGCGAAACCCCGACGATTTCTAATCATGAGTTAAAATATTTTACCCTAGTTAACGTCTTGGGTGAAAATTTAAAAACGACTTCGTCATTTTGTGACTCCGGACGTGTGAACTCAAGGATTAAAGCATCTGAATTGCGAGATCCCGAAGTAAAATAAAAAGAGCGAACATTCTTACGAAAGTGGACTTATTTTGAGGGTAGAAAGAGCATCGTTGCTTACGCGACAAGGTTGTAGAGTTTTCAAAGTTTTGGGTGGTGGGAAATCAAAAGGCCATCTTTAGAATTTTAGGTATCCAAAGTGAAAATTGTGACGGGTTAAAAAATGAGGGCGGCTCCAACACCATGTTTCAGGGTTATGATGAGCGGGTTTCCATGGAATTCGCTCATAATTTTGATGGTCACGAGGTTGAAATCGGCAAGATGTTGATGCTAGTCATAGAGCTGACTATAGCTAAATCTTCCAGGCTTGTGGTTGGAGGGGAAAGATGCTGGAAGAAGGGGCACGTGTTTACTAAATTTGTAAATCAATTTCTCCTTCCAGATAAGCAGAATCCAGATTGGAGAAGGGGAATACCTCGTAACTGGGTTCGACCCGAATGGCACACAGCTCTGGTGGTGATTCACAGGTACATCACCTGCGAGGGAAGGTTTTCATTGGTCTACATCTACCATATCAGAATATTGATGCATCTAAATGGTGATTACCCTTTAAATATTTCTTATTTTCTACTTAAAGGTTTGACAAAAATGTCCAAGAAGGTACAGTCAATCTCCACTAATGCTAAAGGTAGTTTGTTCCATCAAGTCCTGATCAAAACCCTAGTCATGTCTGCCCTGAATGAATTACAAAAGCCCTGGAACTGGCTGGTGCAATCCTTAAAACCTATCACTCAATCCAATAAGCAGAAAAAGGACAGAGGGAAGAAGACCATTACTCAGAGCCTAGATATTTCTAATGAAATTCATGTGAAAGATAAGTCTTTTGATATCAAGGTAATTAAGAAAAGCAGAAGTAAGAGACCTAGATGGGAGCTTGAAATTGAAATGCTTCCTGAAGAAGATGTTAAAGGAGAAATAGAGTGAGATAATGACCTCACTGCTCAAACTGTCAACAAAGGTAAGGGAATACTTACACCACCTACAGGCCTTGTAATGAGAGATTCAACTAGATTAGCAAAAGCTAAAAAGATGGTTGAAGGCATCAGTGAATTCCCTGAAGAAAAACATGATTACTTGGTAGACTCAGATTACTTACCAGATGTACCTGAAGCTTTAGATTCATCAAGTTCTGAGGAAGAACATAGCTCATA
>ML821858.1:77786-88011 GCA_009831015.1 Picea engelmannii
CAAAAGATTTTTTTTGTTGGGAACATTCCCCTTCAAAAAAACCTCTCTCAGTGTTTACATAGCTATCACCATTTAAGAGATTTGAATTGATTTTTGAGGGCTAATTTTCTGATAAGCTACAGGAAATACTCTGTTATTTTTTCCTGTTTTAGTCTTCTTCTTCAAGAGAGGTTGCAGAACATATGGAGATGAATTTGATGAAACCAAAAGAGGTTTTTGTTGGGAACATGCCCCTTCACAAAAACCTCTCTCAGGGTTTACACAACTATCACCATTTAAGATATTCAAATTGATTATTGGACCCTATGTTTCAGGAATTTACCAGATTTGTTTTCGTGAAAAATCTCATGGACAACAGTTGACAAGCCACCTCATCAATTCGAATTGGAGATCACATTGGATGTTCTCCTTGATTATTTGAAACAAGAAAATAAACATAGATGAGGAGGTTTTCAGATCCATTTCTTTTGGATCTTGATTATTATGTATTGTTTGTAGAATGAGAGGAAGACGTCGAAAAATTGGAGATCTAGAGAAACTTTTTGTGGAGATTATTGTAAAAGGAATTTATGTTCAATTGACACTTAATAGAAAAGGAATATGGATGGTTAGACCTTCTTTTTTCTACTCTATTATTTCATTTTTCATGCTTGAATTTATTATTCAAATTGCTATTCTTTTTGGTTCTTGAATGTTAATTTATACAGTGAAGATTTTGTTGTAGAGATAATTTTTCAAGTAATGATTTCAAGCTGATACTCCTGTTTCTTTATAATATATTGAGACTAAAATTTTGTGAAGTTGACAAATTGAAGACTTCACTTTCCTTTTTCTTGAATTGGTTTGCTCCATCTATGTACCTACCTATTATTCAGCCTATGGGATATCCAATGTTTTTATCTTGATTTTCATGCCATTCTATAAACTTGACCTAGTTTTCAACCATTATATCAAAACTAAATCATAAAACCCTCAAAAACACTTTGCAATAAAATCAATGATGCCCTAGATTTCCCTTATCGGTTGAGTGTAACTTTAGGGACTAACAAGATTAATGTAATCCTGTTGTATTGCTATCAATTTATATATATTCTCAAGTTCATAAGCATGATATTCTTCTCTGATGGGTTCTATATATCTACGACCTTCGTCAGGATCAAGAGGTACAATGAACCTAAGGCCATCACCTTCAAATTTCATTCTTCTTCTCTTTAAGTCAAACACAGTAGAATTATTGAAATCCCAATCAGTTCCTAACAACATAGGATAGGGAGATCTATCGTCAACTATCTTAGTCACCTTGAAGTCCGAAAACGTCCTTACCCCGTCGATGTCCACAGGGACATGCTCCAGTATTCCAAAGGGGCTTACTGCCTACTGATTAGCCATTCTGAGCCTGATAGGGGAGTAAATAAACTTAGGTTTTCCCATCAGGGCCTAGGTCTTTGTCATCATAACATTGACTTCTGACCCTAAGTCGAGGACCACATAGTGATGCAGGAGCATCTCTCCATATCAGCCAGCCAGCCAACCACGTTAGTGCACATGAATTTGTATGCTAAAAGGGAGGCGTAGTCTCATTTAATATTTGTAATGAATGTAATTTAAATGCTTAGGATGGTGAGCCATGGAAGCCGTGCCTTTGAGCAGGCGTTAGGTAGATCATCCTTTATTGTAGATCGGCTGAGATCTAGATCCGATTATGGACTAGACAACCATTGAATGTAATTTATTAGAGTAAGTAGACCTGGAGGGAAGCGCTCGATGAGCCCCTCAGGTAAAAGAGATTTTAGATATCATTTTGAGTTAGTTGAGCTAGAGTAGAATGGTTGTAGGAGAGAAGAGCCAGAGAGAGCTCAGGAACACCATTTGTAAAGATACAGGCATTTTGCCATTTTTAATATAACAGAGCAGTTTTTCCTGCATAATATTCTGTGTATATAGATGTTTGTATGTGTTCCCTATGTATGTTGTGAATGTATGTTATGTTGATGCATTCTGCAGAAGTTTGTTTGATTTTAGGGTGAAGGTCTTTGAGGCTTCACACCAGGAGGGTGTGACATAACGCTGAGGGTTCTGATAGCCGTGCACAGGAGGATGCACTTCTGAACTCTACGAAGTCAGACAAAGACGTGCTGAGGCACAGGACTGAAGTCAACAACTCAGGAAGGAGACCTGTGAGGTTGTTGAACACCTCAGGAGGCAAGGCTGTGTATGAGAACATAGTTGCAGACAAAATCACTGAGGATTCTGTAGGAGCTCTGCCAAGTGGGCATCGAGCACATGCACGAGGTGCTGAAGGGAAGAACTCTGCTGAGATTTAGAAAGAAGACCAGAATCACTAAGGATTCTGAGAGCTCTGCCAAGTGGGAATTGAGCATACACACGGGTTGCATTGGAGAGGAACGTCGTTGAGATTTCAGAAGAAACAGAATCACCGAGGATTCTGAGAGCTCTGCCTGGTGGGCATTGAGCAGGTGCATAGGCACACAGGAAGACATAACTACTTAACATTCTGTGGAAGGGAGAAGATACTCCGCCAGGAGGGCGTCGAGGAAGTGTGCAGATAGGCACAGAAGGTGAAGAGAACTCTTTGAGTTTTGGAGCTGAAAGAAGAATCCACTGAAGGATCTTCACTGGGTTGCTAAATACCCAGAAGCACTCAGCCAGAGGTTGTTGGAGTGAAGGATATCCAGGAGGGCATCCATTGCATTCTCCATCCGAGGGAGAAGAAGGACAGAAATCCCTTAGGGGCCTGAGTGATTATATAAGCTCAGGAGGGACAAAACCGTGTGTGCGAAGAGGTTCTGCAAGGAGTGCAGACGCCAGAATCCTTTAAGGATATGAAAGGAGAAGAAAATCTCATGGGGAGCAAGCGTTTGTACACAGATGGTGAAGCTCACGGTTCGGGAGCCCGTTGAGGAAAGAAGATAAGGTTTGAGACCTTTAAGGCACTGAATTCCTTCTAAGTGCAGAGAAGAAAGCACAGAAGCTCGAGGGAGCACAACAGCCATTAGATCGTGGGAAGAAGAGATCTGGGCCATTGAGTAGTTCATGTCCAGGAGGAGTGCCAGAAGAAGCACACAACAGAGGAGGACCGACAGCCGTCGGATCTCGTGAGGGAAATCTCGACAGCCGTTGGATCGGGAGGAGTTGTGCACAGTTTAACCTCAGGAGGAGGAGCGCACAAGGAGAACAGATCTGGGTTGTCCGATCTGGGGCAGATATCCAACAGCCGTCGTATCTGCAGGAAGTTGCACGGAGGTTAAGCTTTCGTGAACAACAGGAAAGAAATCCTGACAGGATCTGGAGCCATCCGTTTACAGAGGACACATGGCAGAGATCGCGCGAGAGTCAGGGTATTGGACATCGGAGAATCAGAGTTCTCGAGGGCAAGGGAATCGAGACACCCTAAGTCTCGAAACACCGACAAGATCAGAGCCGTCCATCTGAGGGACATGTGTCGGAGATCAAGCACCCATCGACACATCGTCAATCGGGAAATCAAAGTTCTCGAGGTCATGAGAACCGGGACTTCGAAAGTCTCAAAATCCTGAGAGTTAATCTGAGCCGTACATATGAGGAGGGACACATGTCATGCGATCGCCCGTTCCGGAGATCCGAGGCACTAGGAATAGGGACTTGCAGGTCTCAAATCAACAACAGGATCTGGACCATCCATTGGCAGAGGACAGGTGGCAGAGATCGAGATGATCTCGCGAACTCGGGAGTTCGCAGGGTAAAGGCCCAAGTGTTGGGAATCCTAGGTCACGAAGTCGCGAGGTCACGAAGTAGCGAAGTGGTGAGAGGATCGGGACCGTACATTGAGGATGCATGTCAGAGATCGAGGGATCTTGCGAACTCGGGAGTTCGCAGGGTAAAGGCCCAAGTGTTGGGCACCCCAAGTCACGAAGGCGCGAGGCGCGAGAAGGAAAATAGCCGTTGGATCTGGATCATAGGAGGACCATCGGATCCACACATGGGATCGTGTATAGACGTCTCGCGATAAAAGGCTCGAGAGTTTGGGCACGGGGATCAAGAGATTGCGAGAAGCGATACCCCGACAGCTGGAGGAGCATGTGGGCCACCCAGGGGTCAGTGGAGGACAGGTGGCAAAGGATCGAGCGTCATCGGCATATCAGGAGTTCCAAGACTAAGGGTTCGAGACCTGTTGAACCCTGGAGCTATGAGAAGAGATCACAGCCATGGATCTTAGGGAAGATGCGTGTCAGTGATCTGAAGTGCATCGGGGATCGGCAAATCGTGAGTCCCGTAGACATGTGCACTTTGACATTGGAAACCCCGTAGCCCCGACGAGGATAAGGTTGTGGTTATGGGTGTTGGTCACATTGGCCAGGGGCTAAGCCAGGAGGGCTGAAGCGCATCACAAATCGGGAAATCACGAGTCCTGGGGACATGCACATTGTGTCATCACAAACGCTAAGACCTCGATGAGAGACAAGACTGCGGTCTTGTGGTAGTGGTCATGTGGACCAGGGCCTAGCCAGGAGGGCTAGCGCACAAAGAACGCATCGGGTTTTTGAAACTCAAAATCCCGACAAGGAGGTAAGGCCACGGACACGGAGGCAGTGGTCATATGGTGGAAGCCTAGCCAGGAGGGGCTAAAGGCAAAGGAGAGCTCGTCGGGAATTTGTAATTTGAAACCCCGAAAGTGGTATAAGGCTGTGGTCTTACAGGGGATGGTCGTATGGACCATTGGCCTAGCCAGCAGGGCTAGTGCAGCAAAAGGAGTTCATCGTGAATCGGGGAATTGAGAGGACAGTGACTCTCAACAGTAGGGAGTAGAAAACCCCAAACCCTGATACTTGAGTCGGGGAAAAGTCACGATAGGCGCAGAGGTCGTGACGAGGGAAGATAAGGCCTATGGATTTGGATTTTCACAGCGATTCCAACAGGAATCAAAGGAGTCGCTTCGGATCAACAATGGGATTTTGAATGATCCTGAGAGCAGGAGAGCACGACGGGTGGGGTCGTGATTTTTCTCTCTCTCTCAAGTGGTATCAGAGCTAGAATCTTTCTTGTATATTTCAGGCAGGAGGAGGCAGGGAAGGAAAGCACTCTGATACACACATCAAGTGGTATCAGAGTGGGATTTCATCTGTATATTGCAGGTGAAGGAAGACAAAGTTACTGAGGACTCTGTAAGGACTTTCTTGCAGGTAGGCAACAGTCAAGAAGGCAATCAGGAGGACTGTAAGATGGATCTAAGCACTCAGGATTGCAGGACTAACAACAGCAGGTTTTCTAGAGAGGCAGACAGGGACAGCAAGATGGCTACTGAAGGCCATAGGTCTGCTGAACAGAAGAGCCCAAAGCTGATGAGCGCAGTAGAAATGGATAAAGAGCTCACTGACATAAATCAAGAAATGGAGGAGCTCGAAATGAATATGCGGCAGGGTAAAAAGCTGAGATGGGTATATGAATGGCCCATGAAGACACCAAAGGTGAAATGGCCAGTCAGGGAGTTGATGGTCATGAGGTAGTGTAGGCTGTTAAGGAGATGGCTGAGGTATGTTGAAAACCTCAGGCCCATAGAAGAGGAGGAGATGGTTCAGGTATGTGAACCAGAAATTGGAGAAATTCTCGGTATAGAGAATGAATTGGGATCGTTTGAGGATCTCATAGACTGCCAGGAGGGTAGTGGAAGGTTTCCAAATGGCCAGATGGGAAAGGGAACAGAGATGAGATCGACTGAGGATCTCAAGGACTGCCAGATGGGCAGAGAAGTAGAAGTTCCAGTTTGCCAGGAGGGCAACGAGTTGAGATCAGTTGAGGATCTCACAAACTGTCATGAGGACAGCTAGGGAATTTCACATTGCCAGCTGGGAAATGAAAAACGATCATTGTGGGATCTCGAAGACTTCCAGGAGGGCAGCGGAAGCAATGAAGACTTCCAGGAGGGCAGAGATGAACAATTGAGACCATTTGAAGGTCTCATGGAGAGTCCAATTCAGCAGGGGTTGCTGATGAAGATGGGATCGGTTGATCTCATGGTCTGCCAGGGAAGCAGCGGAAGCATCCCATATTGCCAGGTGGGCAGGGATGAGCAGATGAATTTGGATCAGCCAGAGGAGCTGACAAAGCAGATGAGACTGTCTGATAGTCTCATAAATTCAAAGGTGAATTTAGATCAACAGATGCAACTGACAGAGGAAGAAGATTAGAATGATATTCTGATGATTGGGGGAATTGGGATATTCCTACCATCTGCCCAGGAGGAGGCAGGAAATTCTTTTGCAGATGATACAACAACCACAGGAGAATAGTCAGCTGTGACTAAAAAAAGAAAATTTGAGCTGAAGTTGACTATCAAAAGGAGATTGGAGTAGGCATTTGAGACTGCCCAAGAAGATGAAAGAAAAGAGAAGGAGCATTCTGAGGAATGGCTCAATAATTTTGGCTAGGGAGATGAAAAGAAAGAAGCTGTAGCACTGAAGCTAGAAACAAAGGAAGCCAAGGAGCAGGCAGGTAAAATTATCACTCCATGGGAGATGGAGCTGAAAATGTTGGAGGATTGGTTGAACAATCCAGGGCCAGCAAGAGGAATGACATAAGTTGAGCTGTCAGGGAAGGTGACTCAACAGAAGGTCAGTCAGGAAGAGACTGCAGAGCTGAAGTCTGCAACAGAGTGGCAACTTGAGGCCATAGATGAAGATGAAAGAGAAGATGAAGATGAAAAAGATGGCATGGGAGATCCTGAGAATCTGCCCACGTGCCAAAAAATTTTGCATTTGAGGAGACTACAACAACAGAACCAGCCACTAGAGCAGCTGGATGCAATGATAGAGGATATTAGAAGGCTGATGGTAGAGTTAGCAGACACTGCCAGTAGGGAGAGGCTGAGTAGAAAGGAAGAAGCGACAGTATCAATGCAGAAGCAACAACAACATCAACAGAATGGAGCAGATGGAAAGCTCCAAAGACTTATTTGGAATCCAGGAGGATTTCCAACCCCTTATAGGGGAAGCTCATGAGTAGGAGCTCATATTTTTGCAGTTGTGGAGTATGATGCAGGAGCATCTCTCCATATTCGCCAGCCAGCCAGCCATGTCAACGCGCATGCATTCATATGCTAAAAGGGAGGCGTAGCCTCATTTAATATTTGTAATGAATGCAATTTAAATGCTTAGGCTGGTGAGCCATGGAAGCTGTGCCTTTGAGCAGGCGTTAGGTAGATCGGCCTTTATTGTAGATCAACTGAGATCTAGATCCGATTATGGACTAGACAACCATTGAATGTAATTTATTAGAGTAGGTAGACCCGGAGGGAAGCGCTCGATGAGCCCCTCAGGTAAAAGAGATTTTAGATCTCATTTTGAGTTAGTTGAGCTAGAGTAGAATGGTTGTAGGAGAGAAGAGCCAGAGAGAGCTCAGGAATGTTAAATTTTTTAATTAAAATAAAGTACCAAGGCAAGTGTTTCATCTTCCCTAGGCGCCTAAGGGGGAGAAAGTGCCGAATGTGGGTCCTAGTCATTTAATTTGTGAGATGCAAATTAAAATGTGACTTTATGATTAAAGTGAGGGTGAGTGAAAAGACACCAAATCTCAGCCACCCATCTAATCTAATCTCAATTGTTAGATTAGAAAACTCCTCACCTTCCCTCATGAGGTCGACTTGGGCAAGAGGGTGCACCCATTCTTGGGTAGTTGAAACATTCTTGTTGAGAGAACAAGAGTAGTTGAAACATTCTTGTTGAGAGAACAAGAGGAGATGAAACATTCTTGTTGAGAGAACAAGAGGAGTTGAAACATTCTTGTTGAGAGAACAAGAGGAGTTCAAACATTCTTGTTGAGAGAAAAAGAGGAGTTCAAGCATTCTTATTAAGAGAACAAGAGAGAGCAAGAGAGAGGTCGAGTTGAAGAAAAGAGACAACATCTGCAATTTCTGGGAGTATTGGCATGCATTCCAAGGCTGCCGAACAACATTTAGTGGCACAGAAATTGAGTCTTAACATATTTTTGGCAGGAATTTCGAGACAGTCCGTGCAACATTAATTGTTGGGACAGCCGTACAGTTGTACGGATTTCTGGTTCAGAAATCGAGGAGCAAAGCTACATGAATGTCTAGATAAGTTTGTGTAAATTTCTGAAGATGAATATGCTGTAAAAGAATTTCTCAGAAGCTCATAAATAATACAAAGCCCTCTCTCACTGGTTTTCCCCTTGTGGGTTTTTCCAGGGTCGAAGTTAGACCGAATATCTTTTTGTCTATATTTTCTGAGTTTTGCATATTGCTGATATTTTATTTCTGCATTGAAAACGATGTTCAGAATCCTCATGTTTCAGTTCTGAAGTTTATTTTCTATTAAGTTTTTATATGTTGAAAAAGTGTTGAAACTAGAGTTTCAGCATTTAACATTGGTTGAAAAATCAGCGAGACTGAAACTAGGTTGGGGTCTGAAAACTTAACATGGTATCAGAGCTGAGTTGAAGAGAAGCAGAAATTTCAGCAGACAGAAAGTAGGGACAACAGTCACTTCACAGGGCAGATTTTTGAATTTGTGATTTTCTGCAGAAAGAGGGTCATGGCTATTGGTTTGAGGGTTGAATATAGACTTGATGGGGCAGCGAATTTTGGTGCTTGGAAGGAGAGGATGATGTTTCTTTTGCAAGAGAACGAGTTGTGGGACATTGTGGAGAATACCACTACTCATTCTGTTGTGGTACCTATTGATGCTACTCTTCTTGCAGCCTATAATAAGAAGAGTATCAAGGATAAGAGATTTATTCTTGATGCCATAAAGGATCATTTGATTCCTCACTTGACGGGGAAGACTCATGTCTATGAGATGTGGGAGTCTTTGACTAAATTGTACCAGAGTACAAATGAGAACCAGAAAATGGTTTTGAGGGAAAAACTAAAGAACATAAAAATGACAAAGGATGAAAATGTGGTCACATACCTTACTAGATTGACACAGGTGAGGGATGAGCTTGGAGCTGTGGGGGAAGCCATAGCTAACAGTGATCTTGTGAGAACAACATTGAATGGTGTTTCCAAACAATGGGCTATTTTTGTGGAGGGCATTGCTGCTAGGGAGAAGCTTCCCGGTTGGGAACGTCTTTGGGATGACTTTGTTCAGGAGGAGACCCGAAGAGGTTATGTGCATGGAAGTTCATATACAGGTGATGAGGAGGAGAATGTGGCTCTTGCTACCACTAGCAAGAAGAAGTTCAGAAAGGGTTCAAAGGGAGGACATAAGCCCAAGGGTGAAGGGAAGAAAGACATGAGAAAATTCAAGTGCTTTGCTTGCCATAAGTTTGGGCACTATGCAGGACAATGTCCAAACAAGAAGAAGTTTGACAAACAACAGGTTCAACAGAGGTGGAAGAGTTTTCCACCAAGTTTGACAAGTAATTTTCCTTGATTGCATGTCTATCCTCGAGGACCACTACTCTCGATACTTGGTATATTGATAGTGGTTCCTCTCACCATATGACAGCAGTTCGTGAGCACTTGACAGATCTTACTCAGTGTGGAGATGCAAAGGTAGTTCTTGGAGATGACCAGGAGGTCAAGGTGGCTGGTTGTGGGACCGTATCATTTCAGAGGGAGTCTTTGCTTCCCATGACTTTGACAGAGGTTCTTTATGTTCCGGGCTTGAAGAAGAACTTAGTGTCAGTTTCTACTATTGAGGAGAAGGGCTATGAGGTCTTGTTCCGTGATGGGCAGGTGCTTCTTCTCCCCAGAGGGTCTAGCATCACTTAGGCCAAAGTGATTAGTACTAGACATGAGAGGTTATACAAGTTCTTGTTCCAGCTAGTGCAAGCATTGATTCATTCTACCAGTAGCAACAGTGACCTAAGTGAGATATGGCACAGGAGGATGGCACATTTGCACCATGGGGCTTTGAGAGTTCTGAGGGAGATGGTGATGGGAGTTCCAGATTTCAGTTCAGAGCACCATGAGTTGTGAAAGGGGTGTATCTTGGGAAAGTACACCAAGAATTCTTTTCCGAGTAGTGATAGTAGAGCAACAGGGATACTTGATCTTATACATTCAGATGTATGTGGCCCGATGTCTTCGACATTGTTGATTGGATCCCTATACTATGTTGTATTCATTGATGACTTCTCTCGGAAGTTGTAAGGTAGCTAGAGAGGTAGTAGGGGGGGCCCAGAGGGTCCATAGTGATAATAGTGGAGGTCATTCAATGTAAGGTGGACTAGGTCCACTATATTATTAAATAAGGCCCACTATGGT
>ML821858.1:91210-104179 GCA_009831015.1 Picea engelmannii
ATGGCAGCTAGTCAGGCTAGTTGTGAGGCCCTTTGGCTTCGCAAGATGTTGGTTGGATTGTTCGGTGTGCAGTTGAGGCCTACCGTGATTTACTGTGATAATCAGAGTTGCATTAAACTTTCAGAGAATCCAGTTTTTCATGACCGGTCTAAGCATATCAAGATTCAGTATCACTTCATCTATGATTATGTTCAGAGAGGAGCTATGGAGCTACAATACATATCTACCGAGGAGTAGGTTGCAGACATACTCACCAAGGCATTGAACATGGGCAAGTTTGTATTTTTCAGGGACAAGCTTGGAGTGGTGAGTAACACTTTCCTCGGTATGAGGGAGTGTTAAATTTTTTAATTAAAATAAAGTACCAAGGCAAGTGTTTCTCTTCYCKAGGYRCCTAAGGGGGAGAAARTGYCGAATGTGKGTCCTAGTCATTTAATTTGTGAGATGCAAATTAAAATGTGACTTTATGATTAAAGTGAGGGTGAGTGAAGAGACACCAAATCTCAGCCACCCATCTAATCTAATCTCAACCGTTAGATTAGAAAACTCCTCACCTTCCCTCATGAGGTCGACTTGGGCAAGAGGGTGCACCCAATCTTGGGTAGTTGAAACATTCTTGTTGAGAGAACAAGAGTAGTTGAAACATTATTGTTGAGAGAACAAGAGGAGTTGAAACATTCTTGTTGAGAGAACAAGAGGAGTTCAAACATTCTTGTTGAGAGAACAAGAGGAGTTCAAGCATTCTTGTTGAGAGAACAAGAGAGAGAAAGAGAGAGGTTGAGCTGAAGAAAAGAGATAGTAGATGCAATTTCTGGGAGTATTGGCATGCATTCCAAGGCTGCCGGACAACATTTAGTGGCACAAAAATTGAGTCTTAGCAGATTTTTGGCATGAATTTCGAGACAGTTCGTGCAACATTAATTGCTAGGACAGCTGTACAGTTGTACGGATTTCTGGTTCAGAAATCGAGGAGCAAAACTACATGAATGTCTAGATAAGTTTGTGTAAATTTCTGAAGATGAATATGCTGTAAAAGAATTTCTCAGAAGCTCATAAATAATACAAAGCCCTCTCTCACTGGTTATCCCCTTGTGGGTTTTTCCAGGGTTGAGGTTAGATTGAATATCTTTGTGTCTATATTTTCTGAGTTTTACATATTGCTGATATTTTATTTCTGCATTGAAAACGATGTTCAAAATCCTCATGTTTCAGTTCTAAAGTTTATTTTCTATTAAGTTTTTATATGCTGAAGCGGTGTTGTAACCTATGCTAAAACAGTGTTGAAACTGGAGTTTCAACATTTAACTTTGGTTGAAAAATCAGCGAGACTGAAACTTGGTTGGGGTCTGAAAACTTAACAAGGAACACCATTTGTAAAGATACAGGCATTTTTCCATTTTTAATATAACAGAGCAGTTTTTCCTACATGATATTCTGTGTATATGGATGTCTGTATGTGTTCCCTATGTATGTTGTGAATGTATGTTATGTTGATTCATTCTGCAGGAGTTTGTTTGATTTTAGGGTGAAGGTCTTTGAGGCTTCACACCAGGAGGGTGTGAAAGAACGTTGAGGGTTCTAATAGCCGTGCACAGGAGGATGCACTTCTGAACTCTGCGGAGTCAGACAAAGACGTGCTGAGGCACATAATTGAAGTCAACAACTCAGGAAGGAGACCTGTGAGGTTGTTGAACACCTCAGGAGGCAAGGTTGTGTATGAGAACACAGTTGCAGACAAAATCAATGAGGATTCTGTAGGAGCTCTTCCAAGTGGGCATCGAGCACATGCACGAGGTGTTGAAGGGAAGAACTCTGTTGAGAGTTAGAAAGAAGACCAGAATCACTAAGGATTCTAATAGCTCTGCCAAGTGGGCATTGAGCATACGCATGGGTTTCATTGGAGAGGAACTCTGTTGAGAGTTCATAAGAAACAGAATCACTGAGGATTCTGAGAGCTCTGCAAGGTGGGCATTGAACAGGTGCATAGGTGCATAGGATGACAGAACTACTGAACGTTCTGTGGAAGGGAGAAGATACTTCGCAAGGAGGGCGTCGAGGAAGTGTGCAGATAGGCACAAAGGGTGAAGAGAACTCTTTGAGTTCTAGATCTGAAAGAAGAATCCACTGAAGGATCTTCACTGGGTTGCTGAATACCCAGAAGCACTCAGCCAGAGGTTGCTGGAGTGAAGGATAGCCAGGAGGGCATCCATTGCATTCTCCATCCGAGGGAGAAGAAGGACATAAATCCCTTAGGGGCCTGAGTGATTGTATAAGCTCAGGAGGGACAACACCGTGTGTGCGAAGAGGTTCTACAAGGAGTGCAGACACCATAATCCTTTAAGGATACAAAAGGAGAAGAAAATCTCAGGAGGACAAAGCATTTGTACACGCATGGTGAAGCTCACGGTTTGGGAGCCCATTGAGGAAAGAAGATAAGGTTTGAGACCTTGAAGGAACTGAATTCATTCTAAGTGCAGAGAAGAAAGTGCGGAAGCTCGAGGGAGAATAGCAGTTGTTAGATCATGGGAAGAAGAGATCTGGACCATTGAGTAGTTCACGTCCAGGAGGAGCGCCAGAAGAAGCGCACAACAGAGGAAGACCGACAGCCGTCAGATCTCGTGAGGGAAATCCCGACAGTCGTTGGATCAGGAGGAGTTGCGCACAGTTTAACCTCAGGAGGAGGAGTGCACAAGGAGAACAGATTTGGGTCGTCCAATCTGGGGCAGATATCCAACAGCTGTTGGATCTTCAGGAAGTTGCACGGAGGTTAAGCTTTCATGAACAGCAGGAGAGAAATCCCGACAGGATCTCGAGCCGTCTGTTTGCAGAGGACATGTGGCGGAGATCACGCGAGAGTCGGGGTATTGGCCATCAGAGAATAGGATTTCTCGAGGGCAAGGGAGTCAAGACACCCTAAGTCTCGAAACGCCGACAAGATCAGAGCCGTCCATCTGAGGGACAGGTGTTGGAGATCAAGTGCCCGTCAGCACATCGTCAATCAGGAAATTGGAGTTCTCGAGGTCATGAGAACCGGGACTTCGAAAGTCTTGAAATCCTGAGAGTTAATCTGAGCCATACATTTGAGGAGGGACATGTGTCATGCGATCACCCGTTCCGGAGATCTGAGGCACTAGGCATCGGGACTTGCAGGTCTCAATTCAGCGACAGGATCTAGACCATTTGTTGGCAGAGGACAGGTGGCAGAGATCGAGATGATCTCGCGAACTCAGGAGTTCGCAAGGTAAAGACCCAAGTGTTGGGCATCCTAAGTCACTAAGTTGCGATGTCACAAAGCGGTGAAGTGGCGAGAAGATCATGACCATCCATTGAAGAGGACGCGTGTCAGAGATCGAGGGATCTCACGAACTTGAGAGTTCGCAGGGTAAAGGCCCAAGAGTTGGGCACCCCAAGTCACGAAGGCACGAGGCGCGAGAAGGAAAATAGTCGTTGGATCCGGATCATAGGAGGACTGTCGGATCCGCACATGGGATCGTGTATCGACATCTCATGAGAAAAGGCTCGAGAGTTTGGGCATGGGGATCGTGAGATTGCGAGAAGCGATACCCCGACAGCTGGAGGAGCGTGTGGGCCACCCAGGAGTCAGTGGAGGATAGGAGGAAAAGGATCGAGCATCGTCGGCATATCGGGAGTTCCAAGACTAAGGGTTCGAGACCTGTTGAACCCCGGAGCTGTGAGAAGAGATCACAGCCGTGGATCTTAGGGAAGATGCGTGTCAGCAATCTGAAGTGCATCGGGGATCGACATATCGTGAGTCCCGTAGACATGTGCACTTTGACATTGGAAACCTCGTAGCCCCAACGGGGATAAGGTTGTGGTTATGGGTGCTGGTCACATTGGCGAGGGGCTAAGCCAGGAGGGCTGAAGCACATCACAAATCGGGAAATCGCGAGTCCTGGGGACATGCGCATTGTGTCATCACAAACACCGAGACCCCGATGAGAGCCAAGACTGCGGTCTTGTGGTAGTGGTCATGTGGAGCAGGTCCTAGCCAGGAGGGATAGCGCACAAAGAACGCATCGGGTTTTTGAAACTCAAAATCCCGACAAGGAGGTAAGGCCACGGACACGGAGGCAGTGGTCATAAGGTGGAAGCCTAGCCAGGAGGGGCTAAAGGCAAAGGAGAGCTCATCGGGAATTTGGAGTTTGAAACCCCGACAGAGGTATAAGGCTGTGGTCTTATAGGGGATGGTCGTATGGACCATTGGCCTAGCTAGCAGGGCTAGTGCAGGAAAAGGAGTTCATCCCGAATCGGGGAATTGAGAGGACAGTGACTCTCGGCAGCATGGAGTAGAAAACCTCGAACCCCGATACTTGAGTCGGGGAAAAGTCACGATAGGTGCAGAGGTCGTGATGAGGGAAGATAAGGCCTGTGGATTGGGATTTTCACATCAATTCCAGCAGGAATCAAAGGAGCCTCTTCGGCTCAACAATGGGATTTTGAACGATCCTGAGAGCAGGAGAGCGCGACGGGTGGGGTCGTGATTTTTCTCTCTGCATCAAATAGTCTATATCATAATCTCCAATCTATGCATTTAGGTGCAGTTCCTTATTTGTCCTTCTCTTTCTAGATACTTGATGTACTTCTATGTTCAACAGAGGATCTATCTTGCCTATCTCATATTGTCTGATCAAATTTTGTAGTTCTTGTACAACTCTTTCATCCTTGATCAAATTAATGCAAGTACATAAGAATTCCATGAGCTTGCTTACCTCTTTTCCTTCTCTAGGTGAAGCAGATTGATCGAATTCCAGAGGCATTCCACATTCTCTCACTTCTAGTTGTGTCTTTGATGAACAAGCCTGATCTCTTCCAAATTCTTTTCTTGCCTCCTCAAATGTCTACTTTTCTTTCCTTGGATCAACCACTTGTGTATTCTATGCAGCTCTTCTGACCCTGGATTCTTCTATAGTATTTCCTAGGGTCACTCTGTCTTCTCCTATAACAATGCCTCCTCTAGTGATAACAACGACTCTGGGATCCTCTCTGTGAGGCTCTGCTCAGATTAGTTTTACTTGTTGGTTTCCTCCTCGTTTATCCTAGAGTCTGGATAACATCACGGGACAATATTCAATAACATGTTCAAATGAGTTGCAATAGCTGCAAATGGTACAAGGGTTCTGACAGTCCCTTTCCAAGTGTCCTAGCTATGTGAAGTTATAAAAAATGATCTGACCTCGATCTTGACCCATGCCTCCTCCTCGTCCTCTTCCTCTAAATCCACCATGAGGGTTGAAGCTTCCTCTTCTTGGAGAGTTAAACTGCGTAGTATTTCCTTCCTGATGTACTTCACCTTGAATCCTATATTTGTCTCTTGATATTTCATGCAAGAGGTCATAAGCCCTATAGTCCTTCTCATCATGCCCCACAAATTTACAAAATGTGCAGTAAAAATTTGTAGGTGTCTGGACATATTTTTGCATGTAATAGCATTCACCATGGCGATGTCTATTTCTACATACCTTGTACCAAGGTAGAGTAACCTGCTTCAAAGGGCTTGGAGCTCTAGAGGCCAAGTACTTATGAAATAGGGGACAATGCTCCTTATCATGGCCCTCTAATTTGCATATGATACACCATATATCTTCTCTTTTATCTTTTCCCTTTTATTTCTTCATATCTTCAACTTGCAAAGATAAGCTAGTTAGTTGACTCAAAATTTGACTCATCCTGAGTTGGATTCTCCCACAAGGCCTGATTCTAATTTCATGGTGATATCCAATGCCTCAGCCTGTGAAGCGATCTTCTGTTTCATTAGAGGTACTTTGATGTGTGGCAAGAGGGCAACAATGAACCATTCTTTATTCTATTCATCTAGAATCTGAAAACTCAAATGGCCTGTCAAGGTCTTAAACCTCTTATCAAACTCCCAAACAGGTTCAGCTACTCTATGCTTGATTTCTTTCAGTTCTGTAATGCACTACGAATTTGACATGGGTTTCTTGAATTCAGAAATCAATGCAATCTTAATGACATTCAATGGTTTAGGCTGTGCAACTCCTTGGAAAAATTTCATGTACTAGCTCAGTGCACAGTCTCTCATGGTAGTACTAAACTGAGCTCTCTTAACAAATTTTTCACTGACTTGCTTAATACTCCATACAGCTTTGCATAAGAACCAATGCTCATTAGGATCTTCAGAGCCATCTCCCCTAAAGGTGGGTAACCTCATCTCATCTGCCATAGATCTTCCTAGGTTTATTGACTGAGTATGTACTAAACTACTGGTAACAGTGCTCTGAGTGCTCTGATAACTTTGACTACTCTGGTTACTTAACGTTGCTAAAACAACAAGAGGAGTAATAGTACTTACTTCAACAGTTTGCGCAATTCTTGAAGTTTCTGATTATTCTCGACGAAGTTCTTCAGTCTTCCCTTCCTCTGCCCTAGCGGACTCTGAATGTTCCTCGTTCACTAACTCTTCTTCTTCTCCACTATATAAACCTTCATCCTGTGCCAGTGGTTCGTGGCTCTACTCAAACAAGTTCACCAGAGGGACTTATTTGAAGTTCCTCCCACTGCGCGTATGGTGAACCTCTGTGTCACTATCATTGTCTGAGTTCTTGAACATTATATTTTCAATCAGACCACTTACTGTATCTTCAAGATGTTCTTATCATGCAATAGCATCTTGATCTTCAACTTCAAGAAGTGCAAAATTTTTTCTCTAGGTCCCTTAAAGAAATATCTCTCTGCTTGGCTATATGACACAACTCTGTTAATGGAAAACTTGGTGATGTACCCTCCAATGGTACTATCAAATGAGTGATCTACTGCTCTTGACACAACGTTATCATCTCTCTTGACCTTCTTGATTAGCGTCGACATCCAAACCAAAGGTGGTATAGATCTGACCTCAAAATGGGTATCTGCTAATCTGCCTAACCAATCATATAACTCCTTATGAATTCCTCCAAAGAAAATATTGTGTATATCAGTAAAGATATACCTTCCCAACCAATCTTCTATACTAAGCTTAGGGTTCTTGTTTTGGGGTTCAATGAAGTCCTTTTCTCGTTCTTCTATGCACTTCTGAATCTACATCTTCGATGGAAATTACCTTGACATTCCCTCAAGAAGATCCCAGTCTCGGCAACAGAACCATTTTTTGGCATAGGGGCAGACCCAGGGTTCAGATCTAACAACACACCAACAAGCCCTAAATACTGGCCCTTTGAGCAACACCTGGGAAGCAGATGTAGTCTTACTTGAAGTAACAATAGGGGGTTGCAGGACATAGGTGTCTACAACCAGAGGAAATGCAAGTGGATCCAAGGCAACATCACACAACAACCTAGTTATATTTTATCTCCTTTAAGCCTACTGCACAAGCTATATCTCATATCTAACACTATGATGCAATAAAAAAATAACAGAGGAAAAATAACACAAAATCAACCACACAAAAAACAAGATATATGTGGTTCTCCCTCTCCCTAAGGCTACGTCCACAGAACTGCGTTTCTTGATATTATATGAAAACATACAGTTCTATCTGCGCTCTTATCTTGCAGAGCTCTCTCTCCTTCTCTTCTTCTCTCCCCTCCCTGCACACCCAGTTGTAGGGTTGATATTCGCACCCAGCTGAAGATATTACAATACCATAGTGCTCTCATACACAACACTTCTCTCTCACACAATAGTAATCACTCAATCACACAATATCAATGAACTCTCAAGAAACTTAGCACCAACCCATCCCAGGTCCTCTAGACCTTTATTTATACATTATAATGACTCTCTGACAACCTTAGGCCAAAACCTAGGTGTAAAAACCCTAAAATATAAAAAAACTAGGTCAACTTGACCCGCGTTTTATGGGCTTCACTAGCCTGTCTTTCCTTCTTTCCCGCGAGGTGCTCCAAAGCATCCATTGGTGGATTTTTCTTCTTGCTAAGTTGTCCATGATCCATATTCCTTGCTAATTTTTTCTCCTCGATCTTCTCATCCAACAAATTGTTTCCCCGTACTTCTATCCTTCTTTTCTTCTTCTTTGGCTACTTCGACCCATTCTCAGTCAATGTGTCTTCCACGCAATTCGCACTTCGTATTTTCTTTTCCTTTTTCTTCTCTTTCTTTATTAATCCATACCCAAGGGCCAACAACATCATTTCTACACTTGATTCTTTCAATTTTTATATTAACCTTGTGAGTGCATCTTTGTTTGGACTTTTTTTTTGCTTCGTGTTCTTTTCTATCTTAGCCTTGAACTCTTTCATTTCAATTGAAAGTAAAGAAGCATAAAGAGAATTTAATTTGATTGATTTCATTGCATTTAGAACCAAACAAAGGAAAATTCTTGCATTCTATTTTCATTATTGGGGCATGTTTAGACTTTCATTTTAAAGAAAATTAAATTGCGTTCAAAGAGTAGTTTATGTTTCTTGCATTGAAAGTTGTAATTGTTTCTTTTCTTGGAACCTCTTGCTCCCTTTTATATATAGACTTCATTGAAACTTAAATATTTCATTGCATTCATATTTTATTTTGAAGTCTTCTTGGAGTCAACTGTCTCACATCATCGTCAAGTTGAATCCGCAATTCCCTTTGAGTAACAAACAACCATAAAAGGAACAAGCGCATAATCTAAAATCAACTAGACCTTTTCTTTATTAGAAAATGATCACAAGTCTAGTATTTTAGGGCCTTGGTTGTAGGGTGGAGAGTAAATTCTCCAAGGACACTTAAATGAAATTGTATAATACTAGAAAGTGTTGAAATCCAACACTACAAGGAAAAGACCCTCTAGCAGAGGTTATAGCAGAGGCTTTTAGTGTTGACAAATTGACAAAAATTGTCAAAAAAACGTCCGCAAAAATATATGTTTTTGGTATCAGATGGTTTTACGGAGATTATAATGGAACTTAATTATAACTAATTTTTTTTTGGGTGGGCAGAGGTTTTAGCGGATGTTTTCCCATGCGGTGTGCTTCATAGGCCATACACATCGGTGCACTTAAAACATTAATGCACCAGTGCCTATGTTGCACAATAGGCACCGGGAGAGTCCTAAAATATTGGAGCTCCAATGCATTTATACAAACTACATCCTGTTGTTTTAATAACAACAATGCACCAATTGAATCTATGATACCAAGCATCAATGTGGTCTTGAAATTAAATCCCCGGTGCTCACATGTCAACCAAAGCACCGGGGTTGTCCAAGAAATATGGGGCACTGGTGCTCTTATAAACATAAATGCATCGATGCCTTAATAGGAATAAAGCACTAGGAAAATCAATGATAACATGCATAGGTGCATTAAGAAACAAGCAGGACTGGTGCATGATGTTGAAAAGGCTCTGATGTGTACTCATGAAAGAGAAGCACCTGTGCGCTTATAAATTGAATGCACCGATAAGACATATTATTATTATAATTTTTGGTTAAAATATTATTAATATTGATGCTTTTTAAATTTATGTGCCCTGCCCACTATTGCCTACCCTGCCTGCCTACATTATCTCTGTATCTCTGCATCCCATCTCTGCATCTCCGATACTTATCTCTACACTAATGTGTAAGGAACTGTCTACTTCGTGAGTTGTCAGTACCGGTGCATTTTATAATTAAAGGCACCAATTTTTTTTATCATTGAATGCACCAGTTATCATTTTCTCTTTTCAAAAGCATCGACCTGTGACAATGCACAATTATTGTTATTTTTTAATTCCATTTTTATCAAAAAAATGACATATATCTTATAATAGTATTCATATAAGTTAAATTTTGATTAATGCATTTTAATATGATGTTTGGATTATCTTGTTATATCATCAGTGTTCACATCTCTTCGTTATAATATTTAATCATCCATATATTTATTCAGCGATGTAATATTTTACATGAACATTGAACAACACAAAAGAATAAAACAAAACACATTTTATTATATATGAATAAGAGGCTCATTGTCATACAAAATGGGACCCCTATTGGTAACCCCTTGTATTTCAATTGGGAYAGTACTATGTTCRTTACATTAAACAAAATGTTTGATTTTCACAGAAAATTATTTCAAAAAATACAACAACTTTCATTGATATCCAAATWTATTGATCATCATTATTCACTGGAACTGTTGTCARATGTTCTCGAGATACTTCCATGACTTGGATTATTTGGTCGAATSTTTTGTTGATTGGATYGATTGTTTTCCTCTTCTTCAAATGATTCCATCTACAAAAACAAAAAGAAAGTGCAATGAGTGTATCTGCATTGATGAGAATAATGAAAATTGAAATAAATAATATACATGAATGTAAATTGAAAAGTGACATACCATAGCAAGAATCGAGTCGTGAATGATAAACATTTTTTCAAAACCAAATCTCATGCCTTACGTCAACAACTCTTATGTTGGCACATTTCCATACTTTGTTTCTTACAGTTTTAATATACCCCATAATAAATTATAGATTTAATATAAAATGTTGTTTTTGTTCCATTAATTATAAAATGAGAGAACTAAAACAACATAGATACTTACAAATTCCACAATTAATTTTTGATATGCCAACATATACTCACAACCCTTACTTAGCCCAATGTCAATCAATTCTTGTGATGGATCTTCTTTGTATGCTAGCACCTGTTTGAACACATTCAAGGATGGTTGTTGTAAAACAACTTAAAATATACAAAAATGAAATCCTAAGTTAATGTTATAAGGAAATAAAAATTACTCACAAACTTTGCTATCAACCCTTTTCTTCCTTGTCGTCCCGTTTTATGTGTTGAAGGAGTTCCATTTTGTTTTCTTTTCTGCAAGAAAATACTCGAAAATTAATAATTAATGCTAACTTATTTATGTGCTTTACAATGTTATAGACGCACCAGTGTGTGTTTGGTACAATAACGCACCGTTATATTTTCAAAGTTATCTGAGATTTTATTTGCACACAAAATAATATAGTCATCTTAAATTATTTTTCATGATGCATCCACATGAATTGCAGTACATCATAGTATACATTTTGTGCTTAAATCACCTTATTCTTAAAAATAATTTACTGTTGATTTTTCTCAAATGCAGGGAGAGAAGCTTACAATATCAAATGGTCAATTCTTCAAATTCTAGCCCATTCCATATTGCTCAAAGTACATCGTGAAGTTCTCCCTTTCCATATCGAGTAAGTTCAGATTTTATTTATATTTCAATTATCTAATTGAATTTATTTTTGTTATCCATGTCAATCTAAATAAAAATGTATCCAAATTTGCAGGATCCTGATTCAGAATCAAGTTCAGATGCAGATAATATTCCAATACCAATTCAAAAATTTCGGAAGCTCTTATCAGGAGAAACATACCACAAGAAGTTGGTAGATGAAAATGGACAACCATTTTACACTGTGAATAGTAACATGCCATCTTTCAGCTACAATCCTAGGTCAACGATGGTAATAATTATTTTTTATAATGTGATTTGAAAAAACCAATTGCATAGTGCTTACTAATATCATCGATTTACTAATATTCAATATTTTTGAAATTAGAATTCTAGTGATGATGAGCGACGTACCTATCATCTTCTGTTGCACCCCACTACAATGTCAAATCAAGAGAAGGCTGCAATAAGAGCACAAATCAGAGAGGAAGCATACCAAGAATGGTTGAATCAACCACCTATTCAATTCCGACTACATCTGGATTCACTAATTAGGAATGACTACAACAATAATAGTTCTTCACAAGTTGGAAATGGATTCAATGAAATAGAGGTGGGTATGTATTATTATTTATGGGATACAAATTCCATGGAGACAATGTTGTTAGATGCATTCCAGAATGATGACTGAGGGGGTGATTCTCATATCATTGATACCTTATTCGAAATTTTGAAATCTTCTTCCACCACCCCTCTCTTTGGACCTAGCTAGTCAAAGTCTACCCAAATGGAGACAAAAATGTTACTATACAACTTGAAAGCAAATTTTGGCATGTCAAACACATGTTTCTCAACAATATTGAGGTAAATGATAATTATTAAGTCCCTTATAATTTGAGAAATCTTGTCACACAATCAACATTAAAAATGATCGATTTTATGAACGTTAAATAACATTATACATTTGTATTTCCCACTAGCTACAAGTTATTCAAAGATAAGGTTCTTCTGAGTGATAATGTCTTACTCGGTAGCTGCGAAGAGGAAAAGAGAATGTTGAAAATATTGAGTGTTGAGTACATATAATATCATGCATGTTCGAATTATTGTATTTATATAGAGGATAATATGCAAACAAAGAGATATGTCCAAAATGTGGGCATGACAGATATCATAAATCAAATAAAAAGGGTAAATCACATGGTCCTCCTCATAAGATATTGAGGCACATGCCTATAATCCCAAGAATTCAAAGTATCTTTCGTTGCAAAGAATTAGCTATGTTGTAGGGATGGAATGCCTCGCATAGAAGTGAGTCGGGAGTTATGTGAATCACATTAGATTTAATATCCATGAAGAATATAGAGGATACATGGCCCGAAAAATTCAAGGATGAAGTACGAATTCTACGGCTCAACATATACATAGATGTCATCAACCCATATTCCCTCCAAAACACCAACAATTTTTTTTGGCATGTAGTAGTGATCAATAACAATACCCCCCCATGGTTGTTTGTGAAGAATGAACATATTATGTTGGATCTTATAGTCCCTGGTAGAAGACAAGTGAATAATATGGATGTCTACCTACAACCATTGGTAGATGAATTGAAGGAATTATGGGAAGGGATACATGTATACTATGTATCAAGACCCATCACAATAGAGAGGAATTTTATGTTGTATGACGTATGTTCTTACACCACACATGATTATCCAGGATTAGGAGTTTGCTCTTGTAATTTACATGTTTATTGATTTTTTTATATACATAACAATATTTTTTGGTAGATTTAATTCATTGCGATTGTTCTGGACTTCAATGCTAACATGCTCTA
>ML821858.1:134658-151804 GCA_009831015.1 Picea engelmannii
TTGAGACCTGCAAGTCCCTATGCCTGGTGCCTCGGATCTCCGGAACGGGCGATCACGTGACACGTGTCCCTCCTCATATGTACGGCTCATATTAACTCTCAGGATTTCAAGACTTTCGAAGTCCTGGTTCTCATGACCTAGAGAACTTCAATTTCCCGATTGACGATGTGCCGACGGGCGCTTGATCTCCGACACCTGTCCCTCAGATGGACGGCTCTGATCTTGTCGGTGTTTCGAGACTTAGGGTGTCTCGATTCCCTTGCCCTCGAGAACTCTGATTCTCCGATGTCCAATACCCTGACTCTCGCGCGATCTCTGCCATGTGTCCTCTGCAAATTAACGGCTCCAGATCGTGTCAGGATTTCTTTCCTGTTATTCACAAAAGCTTAACCTCCATGCAACTTCCTGCAGATATGACGGATGTTGGATATCTTCCCCAGATCGGACGACCCAGATCTGTTCTCCTTGTGTGCTCCTCCTCCTGAGGTTAAACTGTGTGCAACTCCTCCCAATCCAACGGCTGTCGGGATTTCCCTCACGAGATCCGACGGCTGTCCGTCCTCCTATGTTGTGCTCTTCTTCTGGCACTCCTCCTGGACATGAACTACTCAACGGTCCAGATCTCTTCTTCCCACGATCTAATGGTTGTTGTGCTCCCTCAAGATTCCGCGCTTTCTTCTCTGCACTTAGAAGGAATTTAGTGCCTTCAAGGTCTCAAACCTTATCTTCTTTCCTCAACGGGCTCCCGAACCGTGAGCTTCACCATATGTGTACAAACACTTGCTCCCCCTGAGATTTTCTTCTCCTTTCATATCCTTAAAGGATTCTGGCATCTGCACTCCTTGCAGAACCTCTTCGCACACACGGTTTTGTCCCTCCTGAGCTTATACAATCACTCAGTCCCCTAAGGGATTTCTGTCCTTCTTCTCCCTCGGATGGAGAATGCAATGGATGCCCTTCTGGATATCCTTCACTCCAACAACCTCTGGCTGAGTTCTTCTGGGTATTTAGTAACCCAGTGAAGATCCTTCAGTGGATTCTTCTTTCAACTCCAAAACTCAAAGAGTTCTCTTCACCTTCTGTGCCTATCTGCAGACTTCCTCGATGCCCTCCTGGTGGAGTATCTTCTCCCTTCCATAGAACGTTAAGTAGTTCTGTCTTCCTGTGCGCCTATGCACCTTCTCAATGCCCACCAGGCATAGCTCTCAGAATCCTCGGTGATTCTGTTTCTTCTGAACTCTCAACGACGTTCCTCTCCAACGCAACCCATGTGTATGCTCAATGCCCACTTGGCAAAGCTCTCAGAATCCTTAGTGATTCTGGTCTTCTTTCTAAATCTCAGCAGAGTTCTTCCATTCAGCACCTCGTGCATGTGCTCGATGCCCACTTGGTAGAGCTCCTACAGAATCCTCAGTGATTCTGTCTACAACTATGTTCTCATACACAGCCTTGCCTCCTAAGGTGTTCAAAAACCTCACAGGTCTCCTTCCTGAGTTGTTGACTTCAGTCCTGTGCCTTAGCATGTCTTTGTCTGACTTCGTAGAGTTCAGAAGTGCATCCTCCTGTGCACGGCTATCAGAAACCTCAGCATTATGTCACACCCTCCTGGTGTGAAGCCTCAAAGACCTTCACCCTAAAATCAAACAAACTCCTGCAGAATGCATCAACATAACATACATTCACAACGTACATAGGGAACACATACAAACATCCATATACACAGAATATTATGCAGGAAAAACTGCTCTGTTAAATAAAAAATCTCAAAATGCCTGTATCTTTACAAATGGTGTTCCTGAGCTCTCTCTGGATCTTCTCTCCTACAACCATTCTACTCTAGCTCAACTAACTCAAAATGATATCTAAAATCTCTTTTACCTGAGGGGCTCATCGAGCACTTCCCTCCAGGTCTACCTACTCTAATAAATTACATTCAATGGTTGTCTAGTCCATAATCGGATCTAGATCTCAGCCGATCTACAATAAAGGCCGATCTACCTGACACCTGCTCAAAGGCACGGCTTCCATGAATCACCAGCCTAATCATTTAAATTACATTCATTACAAATATTAAATGAGGCTACGCCTCCCTTTTAGCATATGAATTCATGTGCGCTAACGTGGTTGGTTGGCTGGCTGATATGGAGAGATGCTCCTGCATCACTATGTGGTCCTCGACTTAGGGTCAGAAGTCAATGTTATGATGAAGAAGACCTAGGCCTTGATGGGAAAACCTAAGTTTATTTACTCCCCTATCAGGCTCAGGATGGCTAATCAGTAGGCAGTAAGCCCCTTTGGAATACTGGAGCATGTCCCTGTGGACATCGATGGGGTAAGGACGTTTTCGGACTTCGAGGTGACTAAGATAGTTGACGATAGATCTCCCTATCCTATGTTGTTAGGAACTGATTGGGATTTCAATAATTCTACTGTGTTTGACTTAAAGAGAAGAAGAATGAAATTTGAAGGTGATGGCCTTAGGCTCATTGTACCTCTTGATCCTAACGAAGGTCATAGATATACAGAACCCATCAGAGAAGAATATCATGCTTATGAACTTGAGAATATATATAAATTGATAGCAATACAACAGGATTACATTAATCTTGTTAGTCCCTAAAGTTACACTCAACCGATAAGGGAAATATAGGGCATCATTGATTTTATTGCAAAGTGTTTTTGAGGGTTTTATGATTTAGTTTTGATATAATGGTTGAAAACTAGGTCAAGTTTATAGCATGGCATGGAAATCAAGATTAAAACATTGGATATCCCATAGGCTGAATAATAGGTAGGTACATAGATGGAGAAAACCAATTCAAGAAAAAGGAAAGTGAAGTCTTCAATTTGTCAACTTCACAAAAGTTTAGTCTCAATATATTATAAAGAAACAGGAGTATACGCTTGAAATCATTACTTGAAAAATTATCTCTACAACAAAATCTTCACTGTATAAATTAACATTCAAGAACTAAAAAGAATAGCAATTTGAATAATAAATTCAAGCATGAAAAATGAAATAATAGAGTAGAAAAAATAAGTTCTAACCATCCATATTCCTTTTCTATTAAGTGTCAATTGAACATAAATTCCTTTTACAATAATCTCCACAAAAAGTTTCTCTAGATCTCCAATTTTTCGACGTCTTCCTCTCATTCTACAGAGTTTATATAGAAACAATACATAATAATCAAGATCCAAAAGAAATGGATCTGAAAACCTCCTCATCTATGTTTATTTTCTTGTTTCAAATAATCAAGGAGAACATCCAATGTGATCTCCAATTAGAATTGATGAGGTGGCTTGTCAACTTTTATCCATGAGATTTTTCACGAAAACAAATCTGGTAAATTCCTGAAACATAGGGTCCAATAATCAATTTGAATATCTTAAATGGTGATAGTTGTGTAAACCCTGAGAGAGGTTTTTGTGAAGGGGAATGTTACCAACAAAAACCTCTTTTGGTTTCATCAAATTCATCTCCATATGTTCTGCAACCTCTCTTGAAGAAGAAGACTAAAACGAGAAAAAATAACAGAGTATTTCCTGTAGCTTATCAGAAAATTAGCCCTCAAAAATCAATTCAAATCTCTTAAATGGTGATAGCTATGTAAACACTGAGAGAGGTTTTTTTGAAGGGGAATGTTCCCAACAAAAAAAATCTTTTGGTTTCATCAAATTCCTCTCCAGCTATTCTGTAACATATTTTGAAGATAAAGACCAAAACAGGAAAAAATAACAGAGTATTTCCTGTAGCTTATCAGAAAATTAGCCTTCAAAGATCAATTTGAATATATTAAATGGTGATAGTTGTGTAAAAAATGATATAGGTTTTTGTGAAGGGGAATGTTCCCAAAAAAAACCTCTTTTGGTTTCAACAAACTCATCTACAGCTGTTCTACAACCCCTTTTGAAGAAAAAGGCTAAAACAAGTAAAAATAACAGAGAATTTACTGTAGCTTTTCTGGTTTTTATTTTAATGATTCTTTGCATCTAATGGTACTTCTGCCAATTCTGAAATAGTTTTTCCATCTTTTCTATGTTTCCCTATGTAGCCACGAGCCTTTCAACATTCACAAGGCATATCATTGTTGACAAATTTTTCTTCTATGTTTTTATCTAAACCATTAGTTACTTTTGGTTCCGTTTCAATCTCTGTTTTCTTGCAATCTTCAGAAGGTTCAGTTTCATTCAAGTTTAAGGCAACACTAGCTTCCTTGACTTTAACTTGGTATTTTGAGATTAATTATGAGCTATGTTCTTCCTCAGAACTTGATGAATATAAAGCTCCAGGTACATCTGGTAAGTAATCTGAGTCTACCAAGTAATCATGTTTTTCTTCAGGGAATTCACTGATGCCTTCAACCATCTTTTTAGCTTTTGCTAATCTAGTTGAATCTCTCATTACAGGGCCTATAGGTGGTGTAAGTATTCCCTTACCTTTGTTGACAGTTTGAGCAGCGAGGTCATTATCTCACTCTATTTCTCCTTTAACATCTTCTTTAGGAAGCATTTCAATTTCAAGCTCCCATCTAGGTCTCTTACTTCTGCTTTTCTTAATTACCTTGATATCAAAAGACTTATATTTCACATGAATTTCATTAGAAATATCTAGGCTCTGAGTAATGGTCTTCTTCCCTCTGTCCTTCTTCTGCTTAGTGGATTGAGTGATAGGTTTTAAGGATTGCACCAGCTAGTTCTAGGGCTTTTGTAATTCGTTCAGGGCAGGCATGACTAGGGTTTTGATCAGGACTTGATGGAACAAACTACCTTTAGCATTAGTGGAGATTGACTGTATTTTCTTGGACATTTTTGTCAAACCTTTAAGTAGAAAATAAGAAATATTTAAAGGGTAATCACCATTTAGATGCATCAATATTCTGATATGGTAGATGTAGACCAATGAAAACCTTCCCTCGCAGGTGATGTACCTGTGAATCACCACCAGAGCTGTGTGCCATTCGGGTCGAACCCAGTTACGAGGTATTCCCCTTCTCCAATCTGGATTCTGCTTATCTGGAAGGAGAAATTGATTTACAAATTTAGTAAACACGTGCTCCTTCTTCCAGCATATTTCCCCTCCAACCACAAGCCTGGAAGATTTAGCTATAGTCTGCTCTATGACTAGCATCAACATCTTTCCGATTTCAACCTCGTGACCATCAAAATTATGAGCGAATTCCATGGAAACCTGCTCATCATAACCCTGAAACATGGTGTTGGAGCCGCCCTCATTTTTTAACCCGTCACAATTTTCATTTTGGATACCTAAAATTCTAAGGATGGACTTTTGATTTCCCACCCCCCAAAACTTTGAAAACTCTGCAACCTTGTCGCGTAAGCAGCGATTCTCTTTCTACCCTCAAAATAAGTCCACTTTCGTAAGAATGTTCGCTCTTTTTATTTTACTTCGGGATCTCGCAATTCAGATACTTTAATCCTTGAGTTCACACGTCCGGAGTCACGAAACGACGAAGTCGTTTTTAAATTTTCACCCAAGATGTTAACTAGGGTAAAATCTTTTAACTCATGATTAGAAATCGCCGGGGTTTCACGCCTCGGTGTTTGTCAAACCCAAGTTTTTAGTTTTACAGCCCTGAGAGCCGAGAACACGAGGTGCTTTTGGGATAACCCTGGTCAAGGATTAAAAGAAAAAAAGCTAACCATGGTTAAATCTGTTCTCGGCGTTTTGCCACTCGGCACTATCTTTTCGAAAGTTATGGCGTCTAAAACCCCGACTCACGAAGTCACGAGGTAATTATAGCAAGATTAATTAATCGCCTAATCCAAGATTTTCTTCCCCTTAATTGAGCCTTAATTATCGCCATCTCGCGGTTTCGCGACTCGGCATACTAATCTCCCAGAAACTTGCCTTCGGAGTTCCGAGTTGCGATATGGAAAATAAATGGATTATAAAATTAATGATGCTCCAAATCACGATTACTGTTAATTAAGCCAAAGTCGGTCCTCGCGATCTCGCGAGTTGGGAACTCAAAATGTTAAAAGAAAATCCACGAAGTAGCGAACAACGAGGAATTGATAAACGGTGGTAAAATTTGATAATTTAAGATAAGGCAAAATATATCCCGCGCCCCGAGGCTTGCACATTTCCCGAGGTAGAATCTCTCTCTCTACTCCGACTGACTGTCAAACCGCCAAAAAATTGATGACATTAATGGAGAATTAGGGTGAATCCACGAATATAAGATCGGATTTTACGCGATAAATTTGTTTCTAATTACGATTTGACAGACTTATTTCGAAAAGTAACGAATTTTCAAATATATACAGGAGTTTCATTTTATTATAATGAAAGCATTTTTCATAAGCACGCAGAGCTCATCATTTTTTGAGTGAACTAATTTCTGCATGTATACGTAGTTCTATCGCAGAAGGGCGAAAATGCAAGCTTCAGCCATGGCTCCATGGAAAGCGGCAAAGGGGAATGTCGAGGTTGCAGGGCAAGGCTCGGATAATGTCTCCAACACTTCACCTCGGAGTGTCGACTCAGTCCCTAGCTGGTCGTTTGTTTCATATATTCTGCAATCTGAGTTGGTGAATTATTTAGACTCCGACGACAATGAAAAGGACGACTTGAACACTAAATACAAGATAGTCGTTCAATCTAGAATGCACAAGGTAGAAACCAGACCACGGTTTCTTCCATATTATGATATGATCCGATGGGCATTAGATCACATAGACTTACCCACCAGAACTATCATGAACGACTAGCGGGTCACGGTCGGGACTTTTAGACCAGAGCACATCCAAACCATGTACAAGATCCTGACGACATCTGAATACACGTATGGTTCTGAATTCCTGGAGGAATTCAAAGAGAAGGAATGCACTCAATATGACAAAACCATGCCCAGTTTGATAAAGGATTGGGTTTCGCGCTCCGCGAAATTCAGAGAAAATGACCAGGGCATTTATTCAATTTCTTCGCTGGAACCACAGTATAAGCATGTGGCAACGATGACATGCCGACTATTTGTAAGAGAGGACACCTTGCATTTCTACATTGCGTGGGTGCCTCTCATGTTTCGGGTTACAGAAGGTTGCTCGTTTAATTGGGCAAAGATACTCTCGGACAGTTTGTCCAACCGGGTCACAGAGTATTGGGAGAAGAAGGCAAGTGGGCGACCATCCTCATTTTTCATGTCTGCATATATTATGGACGCAGTATGTTCCATGACATCGTTCCCTTTGATGAGTTGGGCTTGGAATCCAGTCCAAGAAAAACTTGTACATGAGTATCATGATAAACTATGGGAGAATAAAGTGGACAAATTCATCTATGAAATTTTCAACTGGGTGATGGTGCCCCTGCACATCGCCATTTTTGGTCACCCGCCACCTCGCATCTCGGAGAGCGTTGCTGTAAATCTGAGTGGTATAGTGGACTGGTAAGTGGAGGTAGAGTTCTCCTATTTCAGAGTGTTCAGAGCTACTGTTCCCCGCTTGCACTACCACTGTTCATCCCCAACAAGCTGGCTTGTCGTGAGATCGCCTGACAAACAGTAATTGGTGGGGTGAGTAAAGAACTCAAAGCATCTTCAAAGAAGGTGTGGCCATTTTTTCCCGTTCGGTTAAATTCTTATTCTTTATTGGATTTCGGGCATGCCAAAGCTGAGGCTACAGCCCTGGAAGACCTGAGTTTGGTCTCCATCAAGTAGAAAAAACATGATCCTCAGAAAATTGTGAGCAACCATTTAGAAAATTGTGGGCTGAAGAGGTTTGAACATGAGTTTTCACCCTCGGATGACATTTTCCGAGGGGCGAGGTCTTATGAGGAAGTGCAAGCTCAGATCCGATCTTTAGCACTCGAAGACACAACCTCCGTATCGAAATTTTAGGAACATAGACGAAGTTGTCTTCCTGCTGTATTGCGAGGAGGGAGCCCGGGCATTTCTGAGACAGAACCGAAGGATGCTGAAGGCCCCAAAGATGCAGTTCTTGGCTCGGAAAAAAGCCAGGATGAGGGGAAGCAAACGAAGAAGCCCGAAGCAGAGGTCCGGAATCTGGACCCTAAAAAGAAACAGAATCCGGAAACTGAGAAGAAGACCCCTGAACCTCCAAAGAAGCAGGACCCGTTCGTCACCCCAGGAAAGGCAACAAAAAAAATCAGGGAACCCATCACTTTTGTCACCCCCTTGCAGTCGACACAGGGAAATATAGAAGAAGGATGGATTTTCAATGAGGAACTGAGGCCTATCAGAGAAGAATAACTTCCTCTAAACAAGTTCTTCTTTGACAAAAAGATAAAAGTGGTGGTGAAAAGGGAATTCTACCAGGAGGGAGAATCGACCGCTAAAAAGTTCAAGGTTATGACCGATGGAAATAAAAAAAAGAATGAACAATTCGCCACGGAGATCGCAGGAGCACTAGGAGTGTATGCATCGGCAAATCAATTTTCAGTCAGAGTGTTGAAAAACCAGCTCAAAAGAAAAAATCACCTGATCAACACTCTCGAAGCCAGAGTAGCTTCGGCTACAGAAAACGCTAAAATCCAGGTGAGCGGGGAGATAGAATTGGCCGGACTAGCTGATCGAAATGAAATAGAAATGCTCAAAGCCAAGCTGGAGCAAGCACATCTAGTGATCCGAGATGGTCGGATACAAGCGGGCCAACAAAGGACTATGATTGTAGAGCTGCAGGCTCAGGTAGAGACCGCTGAAAGTAGGATGATTGACGTCGAGGGGTTTAAATCCCGAGCGATCGAGATTCGGAGCAGGATATCTTATGCACAACAGAGTTTACTCGCCAAAGTGGGAATGATTCGAGAGGATTGTCTATTGATGCATCGAGTTTCCAAGAACCTGACTGTCAGAGAAAGGGACGCAAAAGCGGCTCGGGTCGCCTCCCAGGAGGCAGTGATAGCCACGAACAACAGAGTTTCAGTAGGTTCTCCCGGATTCTCTCTTCCAGAACAAACTAGAGGTAACATTCTGTTGACGGATTGGGAGCATAACATTGCCCTGGGCAAGGAACAGGCCCAAAAAGTGACAAATTCGTTAGAAGAAGACTTCAATTCTATAGATGGCAAGTTGTTGGGTATGGACAGTGGAGGCGATGCAGAAACTTTAATGCAAATAAATGTAGAAGAGATCTCGCTCAATCTAAAAGAGAAGGATGAGAGAGATTCAGCCAATATCTTGTAGATAGACAGGGTGGACATGGCCTGAGTTGACAGGCACTTGATCCAGCCCAGCGCGCAACTAAGTGCCCTTGATATCATTGATGCACAAATGGGGGACAAGTTGCAGCATTTAGCCCGAGAATGTTACTTCGCCGAGGCCAGCTGTCAAGAGGAACCTTCACGGCTCGTATCTCAACTCGTGGAAAGATGCATCACTTGCACCGAGTCCGCACGAAGACGAGCACCTGGAAACAAGCGAAGACAGATTGGGGGAGATGGAGCGATTTCTCTCTCCTCTATCATAACTGAAATTGTTGTGACTATTGAGATTCTACCTGCTTTGCAGAAATTGTATAAATACACCCCAGAGAGAAATAAACAAGGCAGAGAGACCCTTTTTGAGATTTTGTAATAGAGTTTTTGCATTGAGATTTAATACAAGAAGATCTGAGATTCTCAATTCCGTCACTTCTGTATTACAAGTTTGCTTCCTTGTTCCTCATTTTTCATTTTCAATTCATATTCGTAATTGATGTGCTTCATTATACTTTAGTACTACCACTACTATAACGAATAAATCTGGGTTTTCTGTGATTGTTTATTGCCTTTCCTCTGCACCAGCTATCAGCTGTGTAAGACCAATTTGCAGTTTCAAAATTCTACATGCATTTTTTGTTACATCAGTTATTTCTTAAATATTTTCTTCTTCCGTTTACTTCGTAAGATTTTCCCTTGATAGGAACCTGACACTGTAAACGGATTAATGTTTTTTCCTCATATCACCCCTTTGATTAATATATAATACAGTTACGATAACTAGCCTTAGATTTGCATACATCGTTAATACTGCAACCGTGAATTCTCTTTTATAAAACTAAACTGAGACAGCACTCAATCTTTCTCAATAGTTCTCTTACCAGTACTGTTCCCCCATGGCAGTTCCTACACCAACTCAACCTAACGTTGAACTTGGATTACTGAACCAAACGCATATCGCCTTGAACCTCTTCAACACTATCCTTAAAACAACCACTAACCGGGCCGATCTTGAACAATCATGGGCGGCCATTGAACGTGACATAACTATTCAGGAGTCGTTCGAAGCCAGACAACCCCAACGAAGAAATATTCCCTAGACTATTCTCTAAAGGTTGATATTTTCCCTTCTCCTTATCCCAACCACTTTCATATGCCTTGAAACTGTACTTTTGAGCCTTAGTACAGACTCAGGAACAACATCTTTCTGGCACTGTTGCTGGGGACCGAAGTTACGAAATCTTTTTCCCTGGGAAAATGACAAATTGTTTTTCATTGAAAGTGTTACCCTTTGATGGTGAACAAAGAGTACACACATTTTAAGGCTTTTTATCTTTCACTTGGTGACTCCACGAAAAAATAAACTGGCATTCACTCGAAGGAATACCAGACAGAACCTGGATGGTGAGCAAATTACACCAGTTTCCGACCCCGAAAAAATTCTAAAGGTGAGAGGCTCTTTTAAGCCAACTGCTGTAGCTTACCAACTTGAAATCCCATCACCGAGGGTTGAAAGTCCTTCCAAACCCCCGAACTCGCTCAATCCTTACTTTGACGCTAAACATTCAACGCCCTATACCGAAATCGGAAGTGAGATTTATCCAACAGTCCCCTTGATATAGAGGGGAAAGGGCCCTTTTGAAGGTTCGTCGTCTTTCAAATCACCATCTCATATTCAGTTAAATTTCCCGACTTCTCCAAATCCTGAAGAGTGTGTTACACACTCGTTTCTCACACCCGTCGGTTTTCCTGATTCCTTCTCTTGCAAGTCCGAAGAATCGACTCCTCGCGTTCCTTATCCTTCCTCATCAGAGTCTCCTCTTAGCGAAGAAAATATAAAACCCCTTTTATTTTTTGAAAACCCCATTTATAACTCTCCACAAACAACGATGGCAGCCGCTGGAGGAGGAGGTGGAGGGTTTATAGGAGGAGGGGGAGGGTTTGGAGGGGGTGGAGGAGGAGTCCCCCAAGAAGGAGGTGGAGGTCAAGGGCCCCAAGGAGGGGGTGGAGGTCAAGGGCCTCCCCCCCCTCCCAGAGTTTTCGCAAAATTCACAGCCTAATATGCCCCTTTGGTGTTGCCCGTCCCCCTACACGATCTTCCAGAAAACTACATAAAACATTTACCGAAATTCACCGGGGAGGGAGATCTGACCGCCGCGGAACATATTAACTTCTTTGACCAATTCACAGATATCTTTGGTATCGAGCACGAAGATGTATATTAAAGACTCCTTGTCCAAAACTTTGAGGGTCAGGTCCGAACTTGGTTTCGAAGCTTGCCCGCAGCTTCTATCGCTTCATATGATGCTTTGGAAGACGCTTTCCTCAGAAAATGGGGCGAGCGAAAAGATCACCTCTATTATATAACCGAATTTGGAGCTTTGAAGAAAAAGAACTCTGATTCAGTCGTAGAATTCATCCAGATATTCAATAAACTATACAACAAAATCCCAGCTAAAGTCAAACCATCTCCACCCACGACCAAGGTGACCTTCGTCGGAGCTTTTGAGCCAGATTTCGCACTACTTTTGCGAGAACGAAGGGGAGCCACCTTAAACCGCATGCAGGAAGATGTGGTAGAGATAGAATCTAACATGATGGCTTCAGGTAAACTTAAGTCTAGAGTAGAGACTAGAAACCGAGATCCCAAGCGTTTCAGAGAAAAAGTAGGCCCTTCAGGGTCCAATAGAACCTCCGATGATAGGGTGGACGATATGGCTAGGGTGATCAAAGAGTTGTCAAACAAAATAACCCGGATGGAACTTGAACATGCCAAGTCTGACTCTTACCCCAAAAATGAGTTCATAAAAAATCAAAATCCTCCTAATCAACAAAGACCAATAAAAAAGGAAGATCAAAGAATACAAGCTCCCTTGAAAAATGAAAATTTTATAGGAGCTAACGATTTGCAAGACTTCGAGGATTCAGATAATGATGTCCCAAACTTCGGTGATGACTGTACTCAACCGTATATGACTCGTGAAGACTACGAAAAGTCTCTAAATGTGCCGAAGACGCAAGATGAGAGCGAAGAGAGTGATCACACTGAGAACCATGAATCCCAACCAGAAATCGAGACAATGATAGTTGAGTTTCAACCTAGATACAACCTGAGATCTAAAAATAAACCTGCCTCAACTTTTCAACCTAGCAAAATCCTTCAGAGGGGTCAAGCTTATGAGCCTCCTTTGGACGAGACCCCACCACCCAACAAAAAATCGAGAAGAGTAAGCGCTCAGGAGTCCGAGGTAGAAAAAGCGGGAACTCAAACACAACCAATCGAACCTGTAAACAAGGATACTTTTTTAACTAAGACCATGAATGATAAATCTGTCCAGATGAATAAGTCAGAAAGAAAGAATTCGGAAGTCTCAACCTTATAAACAGACAAAGTGAATGGAGCGTTTAGTTTTGAAAATGAGTTGAACAAAATTAAGATACCAATCCCTTTGGTAGAATTAGCGAAAAACCCCTGTTATCGCAAACAAATTACCAAATTGATGGGTGTCCCCGAGATTGAAAGTCAATCTGATGTTATAAAATTGGAATATGATAGACCTAACATCACCTCTGGTCCCCATTTTGAAGGGTCCAAATACAACATCACTCCCTTCTATATCACTCTGAATATACATGATCAGTTGTTCCATAATTGTATGTTAGACTCCGGAGCTTCCCACAATGTTATGCCCAAGATTATAATGGAGAAGCTGGGTCTCCAGATCACAAGACCTTATGGAAATCTATATTCATTTGATTCAAGGAAGGTTAAATGCATGGGGATGATAAAGGATCTGGTAGTTACCTTAGCTCAGGTCCCTGTTAAAAGTATCCTAATGGATGTGGTTATCGCCGATATTCCCCCTAAGTACGGTATGTTGTTATCTAGATCATGGGGGGACAAGTTGGGAGGTTCCCTTCAGTTAGATATGTCCTATGCCACAATCCCTGTGTTCGGGGGTCAGTTCACTCATTTATACAGAGAGACAAGATTAGCATACATAGTCAGTGACCCTCAAAACCCGCACAACTTCCCCATTTACATCATAGACCAAGATCTTGGAAACTGCATTTTGTCTTTTGATGATGGTCTGGATGGTTGCCCAGAAGAAATCAATGCAAAGAAGGAAGAGTTAATCCCCTTGACAGAAGAGTTGTGTAATACTGGTGTATGGAAAATGTATTTCGATGGCGCTTCATCTTCTGAAGGAGCTGGTGCTGGGGTACTCTTGGTAGCACCTGAAGGTAAGTTCATTGTTCCTTTCTCCTATCATTTGTAGTGGGACATAGATTACACTAATAATGTATGCGAGTATGAAGCATTGATCTTGGGATTAGAGGCTGCCAAGAAATTAAATATAAAGAACTTGGAGGTATACGGTGACACGGAATTGATAGTAAGAAAAGTGAACCGACAGTACCTAGCCAAGCATCCCAGACTAAGAGCATATAGAAATTGTTCTTGGGATCTCATCGAAAAAAATTTCTCATCTGTAAATATCCATTTTATCCCTCGCACCGAGAATCTACATGCTGATGCATTGGCAAAGGCAGCTTCAACCTTTTCTCCTCCCACGACCTTTAAGTTGAAATATCATATCAAAATGAGATATAAGCCTTCCATACCAGACAACATCTAACACTAGCAAGTCTTTGAAGACGATGAACAGATTAAGAAGTTCCTTACTGCAGTAGGTGAATTTTCAGAAACTCACGCTGACCAAGAAAAACAGAATGACTCCACGTGGATCATGCAAGAAGGAGAGGAACCTGAAGTTTTCCGAGATAAAATTGTGGATCATCGTATGCTGGTCCTTAAGAGAAATCAGATTCCCAAAGGATTGATTCCTTTGGAAAGACTTTTTGATCAAAACGATGTACCCGTAAAGGCCACTTTGCAGCCCCAGCCAGAAGAGGTGGAGGACTGTGATTTAGGGACCGAAAAAGAACCCTGAATGGTAAAACTATCGAAATTCCTCCCTCCCAAAATGAAAGAAAAGTACCAATACTTGCTCAGGCAATACAAATATGTTTTCACCTGGTCCAATGATGAATTGAAAACATATGACACTTCCATTATTGATCACAAGATACCGTTGAAGCCCGGGGTCAAACCATTTAGGCAAAATCTTAGGAAAATTAACCCCATCCTGTTACCCGTGATAGAAAAGGAAGTCAAAAAACTCTTGGATGCAAAGATAATCATACCTTTGAGATACCCGGACTGGGTAGCTAACCTAGTTCCAGTCAGGAAAAAGAACGGGGAAATCAGACTATGTGTGGATTTCCGAAACCTAAACAAGTCGTCTCTCAAAGATAATTACCCTCTGCCCAAAATGGACCACATTTTAGAAAAGGTTGTTGGAGATAATCAAATGTCGATGATAGATGGCTTCTCTGGTTCTAATCAGATCGCTATGAATGAATAGGACAAGGCATTCACCACGCCCTGGGGTACTTTCATGTACGACAAAATGCCTTTTGGTTTAATGAATGCAGGGGCCACTTTCCAGCGAGCTATGGACATCGCTTTCATGGGAGAAAGGGACAAGTTCATAGTCATTTACCTTGATGATCTGACGGTTTTTTCTAAAACTGATGAGGAACATTTGATGCATCTCAGACAGACGTTCGAAAAGTGTCGTAGGTTTGGTCTATCCCTGAATCCAAAGAAATCTCATTTTGCTATGCGGGAAGGTAAGATTCTAGGCCATGTCGTATCTAAGGAAGGAATTAGGATTGATCCTAAAAGGATTGAAGCAATATATACTATCTCGATCCCAAGAAATATAAAAGAAATTCAATCATTCTTAGGTAAGATAAATTTTCTGCGAAGATTTATTCCCAATTTCGCTGAGATTGTAAAATTGATTACAGGAATGTTGAAGAAGGATAGCGGGGTAAATTGGACCGCCGAGGCCAGGGCATCTTTCACGCACATCAAAAAAGTTATAAGAAAAGCTCCCGTACTAGCAAGTCCAGATTATCTAAAAGATTTTCTCATATTCTCTTTTGCTTCTGAACATACCATCGCCGTGGTACTCTTGCAAAAAAATGAAGAGGGGTTCGAACAACCAATAGCGTTTTTCAGCAAAAGCCTTAGAGATGCAGAACTGAAATATAACATAATGGAAAAACAAGCATACGCAATGGTAAAAGCATTGAAAGCGTTTAGAACCTATGTGCTACACTCAAAGATAATCGCGTACGTACCCACTAGTTCTGTAAAGGACATATTGGTACAGCCAGACAGTGACGGAAAAAGAGGGCGATGGCTCACTAAAATACAAGAATTCGATCTTGAAGTCAAGCCGACTAAATTGATAAAGGGGCAGGGTCTTTCCAAACTCTTGGCCGAATCAAATCTTAGAGCCCTTGATATTAATTGCCTCCAAGAAGAAGACGGAGACACCCACCTGCACGAGCCGGATGACCAGACAGATCCAAGAAAGATTGAAGAAAAGTTTATATTGTCGGGCTAGTATAAAGACATCATCTTCTACTTGTTGAACCTGAAATGCCCAGATGGGCTATCATCAGCCAAATGCAAAACTTTAAAAATCCACGCTGTAAAATATTGCATCGCCAAAAACCAGCTATACTGGAAGGATCCACTCGAGTTCCTACTAGTCTATTTGGTCGAGTCGGAAACTCCTCAGGTCATAGAGGAATTTCATGAAGGAATCTGTGGAGGACACCACGCATGGAGAGCCACGGCCTACAAGATCTTGAGAGCAGGCTACTATTGGCCGAAACTATTTTCAGACATAAATGCCAAAGTCCGTGTGTGCGACCCTTGTCAAATATTCGTTGGGAAACAGAAACTCCCTGCACTACCACTCGTTCCAGTCAAAACTGAAGCTCCATTTCAACAATGGGGTCTGGACTTCATAGGTGAGATCAATCCTCATTCCAGTGCTCAACATAGGTGGATCTTGATAGCCACGGATTATTTTACCAAGTGGGTGGAAGCCATTCCAACCAAGAAGGCAACAGACTCGGTGGTGATCAATTTCTTGGAGGAAAATATTTTGTCAAGATTCGGTTGTCCCCGAAATACAGTTACTGACAACGCCCAAGCATTTAAGTCTATGGCTATGATCAGTTTTTGTCAGAAATACAACATCATTCTCGGACATTCCACTGCATACTACCCCCAAGGGAACTGGTTGGCCGAGTCGTCAAATAAGATCCTGGTAAACATTATCAAGAAGGTATTGGATGAGAACAAGAGGTCTTGGCATGTACATCTAAAATACGCATTGTGGGAAAACCGCATAAGCACGAAAATAGCTATCGACATTTCACCTTTTCAAATGGTCTATGGGACAGATGTCGTTCTTCCCATAAACCTGGCACTACCGGTAATGAAGCTGTGGCAAGACCAAAATGAAGAACCCAATCCTATGACCAGGAGAATAAATCAATTGATTAAGGTCCAACAGCAGAGAACCAAGGTTGATGAAAAGATGCAGCGGTACCAATATGACATGAAAGCATTGTTCGAACGAAAATCGAAGGATCGAGAATTCTCTCCAGGTGATTTGGTGTTAATATGGGATGCGAGAAGGGAAGAGGCAGCGAAACATAGTAAATTCGACCACCTCTGGTATGGACCGTTCAGGGTTTCGGCTCCAGTAGGAGAAAATTCTTTCCTGCTGGAAAACATTGACGAAGAAGTCCTCAGCGCCCCTATCAATGGGCGATATCTGAAACATTACATGACATAGCAGTCGCCATGTGCAGAAAAAAAAAATAAAAAATAAAATAAAAAATAAATAAAATATATATATATATATATAAATTTTTTTGTATATACATGCTTTTTTATTTCCCTTTAAACTTTCTATTTTCTTCTGTTCATAATTTTTATTTTGAATAAAATTTGTGTTTGCTTTTTACAGGATTCTAGCCGCTTATGAGCTAGCGGGAGGAGTAAGTCGCAAAGAAGTACCAAAGATAAAT